>JABWIB010015712.1:0-11938 GCA_016617825.1 Platyplectrum ornatum
ATGCGTTCAGAGACTTACAATAAAAANGTATTTTAAGGAATAGACATAGATAACAGGAGTACGTGGTTGAAGGAAATTTGTACATCTGCGTATGGTAATCTGAAATTTTTCTTTTAGCCATAGACAGAAGAATTAAGAGGTTAAGGATGCTATTAAAAATTAAAACACGAAGACCAGATGGTATAACAGCTGAGGAAGACCTCATAGCTTCAATTCATATGAGTATATATAAAAGCTACTTTGAAAAAGTGCTGAATGCCTCAGCCGTGAAAGTGTCATTGCGGATTATGTTGTGAGAAGTGAAATGACCCAGTAACATCGAGGATTGGAGGTCAATTGTCTACTCGGAATTTCTNGAAATAATCTGCAACAGTTTATTGATTGCTAAATACATTTTGTAATAGTGAGTCTGAAAGCTTTCCTGTGATTAATTATTGGTAGTGTAGCGCTGGGAGAGTTGGAATAGGGTGTCCTGGGTAATCTTAATTTTTATTTATATGTATGCATCCACAGTGAGGACCATTTAGTCACATCAGTTTCAGTAATTAAGTGTAATGAAGCTAAACTTTCACACTTACACACACATTCGCATACTAACACACAAATTTACACATGTGGTGTTGATAATGTAAAGGCCAGTACAGATCTCCGTTCCTACCAAACAAACTTGGTTTGTGGTGCTACTGATCAGGAAATGTGTTGGGTATCATTGAGAGTTAAACCTTTGGAATCTCGCTGGACTATCACCAGCAACAGAAGGACTGTTCTAATGACCCTCCAATGACCCATTCCACCAGGTACAAAATACTCAACATAGGTTATACACATGTGGTTACAATAGTAACTGGAAGCTCAGGAACAGAGTATTTTGTACCTGGTGGAGTGGGTATTGCTGGTGAAATCAACACAAGGTGGTCCAGTTGGGTCGGGTTTTAGGTTTGTGTACACTGAGCAGAACCTGACCCAGGAAGCCTGTTCTGAGCCTTCCACAAAATGATCAGAATTTTATTGGCTGGCTCGTGCAATATTCTTATTGGATGCTTTCAACTCTCAGTCTCCTGGTACCTGGTGACAGTTNATTTCAAAGGCAAGTGATTAGCTGTTAATGGGCATCAAGAGACTGTGTTACGGAATGCCCACCAAAACAATGAGCATACTCCACGTACGGAGGCTAATTGGGAGCTGGTTTTCACTTTTGCAAATAATGGTGGAAATTGAAACTGGGTGACAGAGTGGAATCGCTTGGCCTTCTGGGAAGCTCCGAGAGGGTACCGGGTGAATAAGGGCACACTATAGTACTAAATACCAAATGACAAGGTGGAGCAACAAACAGAGTATAACAAGGCACACACCCAATGGATGCGAGAAAGCACTAGATCGAAGCAGTTCACAAGTAAGGTGTAAGGTATAAGTAAGGAAGGGTGGACTGAGAAGAGCAGGTTTGGATAACAGTAACACTGGTCAGGACCAACAATAGTCATGCAGAGAACCCAGGAACTAGAGCGCTAGGTACAGGAGCTGGTAACAGAAGCTTTATCCANCAAGAAAGTGAGCAACAGCTGAAGAATAGGAGACGACAGACTGGCCAATCAGTANCTCCAAAAGTGGTCAGTCTTCTTAACTAATTGGGCCCTTCTAACCACTGCCAAGCGCCAGTCAGGACCAATCTTCCACACTCTCATGCTGAGCAGAGGAAGAGAGGAGGGACATGTGTACAACTGGTCCCTTACTAATCGGTGCACTGATGGCATACTGAAAGTGTGACCGATGCCACCAATGATGAACTGAGAATACCGACACAGATCCCATTTGTTTTGACAGACCAATTTCTCACCAAGAATACCAGGTGAATCCACTCTAACTCAGTCATACATCCATCATATGCCAATCTGAACACTGAAAGTGATGTGCCATTGACCCNTATACAACACAGTGTTAATGTTGCCATGCCAACCCATACACTGAAAGTGACTTCGGATTCCCTTTTGATTGTCCTGCAGCAAATACACAAACCAGTATCNGTATCAGTGCATCAATGAGTGTGCCGATGTAGGACAGAAAGTCAAAGTAACTAATGTATGGGACCAGATTTTGAGCTGATTAATGTTAGCTTACCCTTCTTTTCTGATCAATACCCTCCCCGTAGTCAAATCCCAACCTTGCCATTCTCTGATACATTCCCTTCCTGGAGTCTAGCCCTAACCGTTTCCTTCTCTAAGATAGCTTCTTCTGCCCAAGATAGGATCCTGCAGATGAGATGCTCTTTTTGTTATAATTTCTAGGCTAATGTGACTACAACCCCAGGGCCTAAATATACTAAGCAAGGAGATTGGAAAGTGGGGATGTTGCCCATAGCAACCAATCAGATTCAAGCTCTCAGTTTCATTTTACACACTGGAGAATTCAATATCACTACAATCTCACAGTTTTGCAAATTTAGGCCCTGGAGTCTAACCCTAACCCTGTCCTTCTCTAATCCATTCCCTTTTGTCATTCATTCATTCAAAGGAATGAAAACATTGTCGAAAACCTGACATTTTTGAAATCCAGATAGACGAAAGTGAGCTGCCGACTGTGGGATTTCAAAAATCGTTCATTGAAAAACTTTTAATAAAGTTAACCTTAAATACACAAAACAATTTCAGTATATTTTTTATCTATTAAATTGATTTCTTTATATTATTGCATACCACTGGCCATCAAATGCTAAAAGTGTCAAAATGAATGTTTACTGGTAACATCGCAGAATTGCAGAATATGGTGCCGAATTAATGGGTAATTTAAAATAATAAAAGAACAATTAAAAAGGACGAAGCACATTTTTTGCTGACTGCTGCATAGTTAATTCAGAACTTTGAACTTTCAAAGATTTGCATGGTGTTTTGCTCATTTATTATGTGTATCAGCAGTTTATTGCGCGTTATGACCGGAACTGAGACGTACAATGAGAAGAGACTGAATGCTATGATTAATTACAGAACCCCAACACATAGAAAAGCATTGCGGCTTTATAATTTAATGTTGATGGCAATCTGGGTACAGTACAATCAAAATGATAAAAACATTAATAAGCAGAGTATTCTAAAAATATTTTAATTAAATGTTAAGCTTATAAGGGTCATTCCTCTATGCAGGGTACAACCACTCCAGAAATGTTACCTTTACATATATGGAGCTACTAATGAGGGACCAAATTCTAAAATGTGATTGCAATGTTTTTGGAGTTTTAAGTGTAGTGCCAGCAGGGATCTAGCACGATTGGTTTTGTGTTCCTTTTGTGGCACTTAATGTATGGACATGGACACAAATGGGTTTAGTGANAGGGATACCATCCTGTGTTTGTAGTGCCTACATGTCATGTACTTGCCACTGCCAGACTCCGGGCCTCGGTCAGACCTCAACCTAGGATCCTGACATGACATATATTTCATCCTCNGACCACTAGAGGCAACCTGTCCATATTTGTCTTTTCAGCTTAAATGATGGAGGTTAGGAACTGATCAGCCTGATCTGTCTCAGTGTGTGTGATGAATTTTAGCCCAAGGTGCAGGGTAATATTGTCTTCCATTTTTGCCTATGCATCACTCCAAAAATTTGGCAAGCGAAAAATAGGGACAAATAAGGGACCAACTTCCATTGATATGCGGTAAAGATTAGAGGCAGTAGGGGTTTGATATGTTTTATTATTCCTTTTTTAATTTTGGCTTATTTTTGACGTATTTGTCCCATTTTCAGAAGTATGTCTATGAGAGATCTCTAAGGTAACTAAATTATAAATCGGAATTGTTTCAGGGGTTCCAGTGTCTTGTTATGGATGGCCATTACCAATATTGCTACCGAGGTTTGGGTATACCCTTATTGAACGATTATCGGGGTAATTGTGTGAACGATTATCGGGGTAATTGTGTGCACGATCGTGATTTTTTTTTTAATACGATTATTGGAACAACAATCAAGTTTTGTATGGCACCGATAGTTACAAATTCGTCAAGGGAAAAACATTAAGCGTGATCATTGCAAATCAATAAAAAAAACTTTCACATGGATGGCCACCTTAAGAAATAAAATATAAGCTGTGAGTGATAACAAGTTGCATATAAAAGAAAAACAAACTAATAAACAATCAGACAAAACGATTTCNTAAAAGAAATGGTAGACATAAGCCAGCCTGCATTTATTATAGATATATGGATGTAATAAGCCAAATGAACTTCATAAGTTGTTGCTCTCAAACCATGATCACTGTCTGATAATAGGGAGCTGTGGGTGAAAAGTACATTAAGATAATAAGAACAATAAAATTAAACCCACAATAAAGCAAAATCCCATTATAATGTCACTCTTGTGTTATAGAACTTGCAGCTAACTGATGTCAGTCTTTGAAAGTGACATCTCTCTTACCCGAGCCTTTGCTTCTGTGGGGAAGCAGACCTTAAAAAGATCCCGCTACCGACATCAATTTAAAGTTCACATTTCTGAGGATTTCCAGTGGGAAATGTAAGGCACAACTTTTCCAGGCCTAGGCGCATGTCAGTGAATACTAATTGCCTGAGATGATGTACAGCTAATATTAAACACCCTCCAGGAATCAATATTTAGAAGGCCTCCTCTCAGAGACTTTAATGAATAAGTAGAAAATAGCATTCTGTATGGACATAAACAATATATATATATAGTTATTGAACTGTGGAATTAGTACAGACTATTAAATGTAGAAATCAGATTTCACTTTTACCATTTGTCTCTGCTTTCTTGGAAAAGGCNGCGTTTTATAATGCAATTATTCTCCTGTGAGGTCAATTGTTTCTTCAGCTGCCGTAAGGAAACAAAATATTATCAGCGGGGAAATTGATTTTGATCATCTTGTTAAATATAATAGGATCTACCTCAAATGTGCAATTTGAATGGGTTTATTGATGGAAATACNGCATGTGTGTACAGTTGTTGACTGATCCAAATGCATTTTGTTATTTTGAATGTGGATTAAACTACCTTTTATTTGTTTAGTATTCGTTTAATCTTTTTGTCCTTGTGCGNACAATGGTTGTAATGTATTTAGGTTCTTGCCAATACAGAGTTTCCCCAAACTTATTGTCGATCACCAAAAGACCAACACTGGGTATACTGGGAACAGGTCAAACAGTAAGCAGGAATATACCCTCCTCAATTCTGTACAGTTGGAGCCATGTCAGACCCTTACCTTCCAATATCTTGGGGCTGAAAAATTGGACTTATTTCGGTCCCAGCTAGACTCCACCCATATGTATATATGTTATACCAAACAAATATACAAGTTTAGGACGATGATGGAGGGAAAAAATCCAGGTAGAAGATCTGAAACTNCTGCCANCAGGNGCAAACGCAGTATTTTGGAAGGGAGGGTTTACAAAAAATGTATATATACACACACACACGGTATATACAGGGCTTTAATACTTTTATTTTGGTATGTTGCGCTTATATATATATATATATATATATACATATACATATAAATAAATATATGTGATACCTCAGTAAATTGCTAACAACGCGTTAATAGTTTCTAGAATATGGCTGGGTCATGGATAGGTTGCTGGGCAAAAATATGACTAGGTTATTTATTTATTGATGATTGGCAAATAAGTATGAGCTTATATGTGTCAGCTTGATAATTGGCTAAGGGCACTGAGAAGAGGGGGATGTAAGGGACTGTCGTAGCGGGACACCNTTAGAATGAGTGGTATCACCTCGTTGGAGTAGCGGTGAAGTCGTATGGTGGCGGTCATTGAGAGCGAGTCCGGTGGACGGTGGAGCTTTTGGAGAAGGAAGGACTACCAAGGGCAGTGATGGTGGAGAGGCCGGAATCGAGAGAGCAGCAACCCCAGACCACTGAGAGAAGCATCACACCNGAAAGTGAGGGACGGTTCCAAGGTCCACTGACTGCGGAGGGATTCCATTCCACCTGGGGTGACATCTAGAGTGGGTTCAACGAGCTGCTAGACCGCATCCCCACGATATTGGCTGCAGAGATTGGGTCTGGTAGGCCAGATACTACAGAGGCATCTTCTGATCCAGACCTCTCCTCGTTATCAACGTCCAGGGATTCCATGTCCTACTCCTACTACTACCCACCCGGGAGAAGTACTATCTCACTCCTCTGAACCGGTTAAAGAAGAGAGATTTAATGTGTTTGATATGTGCAAGTTAAATTGTATTAGTGTGACCATAAATAAATAAGAACACAGGCAAACATTTATAAACTATTATTTTAATGATTATTTTCTTAAATAAACACAANCAGAATAAAAAAATTGTCTATAAATATTTATAAATATTCTTTAATTCATAGGAAACGCTGTTATCTTTTCATAATGCCCTCACATTAACAAGTGATATTCCGTCTAATTCCTGNCTTGCTCTTTCCTCCACCTCCTCGGGTCACCACCAGTGTCCTCCTCATCACCAGGTTCTGTGCGCTTACTAGCCGAGTTCAGACAAACACCTAGGTCGGCTGGCCAGCTGGGGCGGCAGAGCGGCACCATTTTAAGAAAAACATTGAAAAAATAAAAGAATCCCCCCCCAAATAATAAAAAAACGGGAGGGCGGGCAGGCGGGCGGGCAGTCACCCCGCCACCTTCCTCTGTAGTTTAATATGTAGTTTTAATTACCATAGTGCGCCAAAAGACAATGTAAACGGAAAAGTATTGTTGCACCATTGACAAAATGGCACAACTCAAAGTACATACAGGCAAGACCCGCCCCACAACACGGCCATCGCCAACCACATGAGGAGGAACCACGTGATCAAACAATACCAATCAGAGCAGACTTCTATTCCCAAGACCCACAGGATAAATTATAGCAACGAACATTACACCGGTAACCCCTGAGGAAGTCACTTCAAAGTGATGAAACGCGTTGGGACACCTGCATAACCCACACTAGCAAATCTAGTACTATTCAGAAATCGAAAAAACTTTATCTGAACTTTGAAAGACTTCTATAACTACTCTAAATTGTAAACCGTATAGAAAGAATAAAGTTTATATATAAAGTACAAAGTCCTCATTCACAAAGCCTTAAGGGCGGTAACCAGTGGGGACCCCACTGCTAACCCAGCCCCAACAACCCAACAAGTATAGGAATGAGAGAGACCCACCACTGAAGACGAACCAGATGAGACCACAGGACAGATGACACGCAGAGCAACTTCACCNGCAGTTACCGAGAAGGAATCCACCAGAGACCACCGAACAGCATACGGGCCAACGAGAGAGAGAAAAGCCAACGGGCAAGAGAAAAAAGAGGCGAGCTTTAGCAATACTGCACTACAAACCTCACACCTAAGGTACCTCATTATCGCAGTTTCCCGCTTCCTCTCTCTTCACCTATACCTCTCTCCATGGATCGGAACCCCAGGGACGAGCATAGCTGCCCGCCAATGTGACCAGCAAAACAACAACAAATCCGTAAAGGGATACTGAGGAGGAGAGACATACAATCGAACAAGACACTGAAAGTGTGAGTACCTCGAACAACCAATATACCAACTACGCTGAAGTTACCACACTATTGTGTCTTTTCCATTCTCCCCCCCCCCCCCACCCGGACATTCCTATTCCAAAATCCACCACCAAACATCCCAAAACATATCTATCTGCAATCCAATACAACACCTTACGGTCAGGACGCAGCGCCATTCCCCTTCTCCTTCACAAAACCATATAACTTCATCCAAATTAGGTGGTAAGAGACACCTTAGGAGAAGCAGGCCGCTCCCGTACACCCCAGTAACCCACAAACCTCAGGTAGAATCCGAGCGCTACCCACAAATACTACTACAACTCAAAGTACGCACGTGTAGAATGAATTTCACCCCTGAGGAGGTGCAGATTCGTGTTACGGGCCTCATGGAGGGCATTATCAACCGACAAGGCTGGGTCAGCATCCAACATTGCGCGTGTGTTTGGGCCAATGTCCACTCGCACATTAACACAGTAGAACCAACTTGGCGCACTATGCAAGTGATTAAAAAAAGGTAATACATGTGTATGCAAAATAGGTGAAACCTTGATGCTCAATATAAACACTAACATTGTCCTTTGTACAGTCAGCGTCTATATAAAAAATGTATACAGACATTTGCACCACTCCAGTTCGAAGTGTGCCATTTCCAAATCGATGTGTATGAACATTCATACATGAAACACACATAATTGATTTGTCAAGTCCTCCTGAACATATAACTAATCATAAGCAACTTCTTGGTAAGATGCCTTTTGCAAACACATGTAGTCATGATCATGGTATGTGTTGGATAGATTTCATGTTTTCCTCATTACCGTGAAGCCATGATGTANACAACAACGTAAACACACAAACCAGACACCATAATGTTTACAGTTTATTTGCACAAAATAAATTTGTTTGTCACATGACATTGTTATTCATACACATATAGATGGCAAGACNTTCGGAGCAGACTTAAAGATAACATACGTGGCCGGCACGATTCATGGAGCATGAGCCAGGGGGTCTCCTCCCTCAGACCCTGGGGGTCGACTTAAGACGCTGTGCCTTAGGTCATAGGAGTGAGTGACATCGATACTTTCACCATCAATCCTCCTCCTCAGCTGTTTGAAGCTCCAGCCGCTGGTAGGTGTCCTGAAACACATAATAATTACAANATGTCATGTGTTTTTATGATGGCCTGAACAGNACAAGGGAAGCATTATGTGGTATTGTTGGCACATGACCAAATACATTGTCACATAATGGCTGACAAATAATGCCNCACACACAGGATACTATATTAATATTGTTAAAGAACAAAAACACGAGTTACAGTTCGTATTATGTCCATTATCACCTGAAGTGGCAAACGCCTGCACACCTCAGTGTCACACATCCCAGAGAGGGTCACACGTGTCCTGTAGATCCTTCACCAAGAAGCTCTCCGTCTCTGTGTGCGTTGTGTGAGGGTGCTGGGGCCGGGTTCACTACAACAGGACCTTTGTGTCGGCCTCTGGTAACAATACCAACCAGGAAAAAGTTGTGTTGTAATACATATTATGATTTATGCAACATCAACATTACAAAGTCATTTAAATAGATACTTACTATTGCAGGATCCATGGTTGCTTAATTATTCAGTATGCACTATAAGATGAAAACCAACATTACAAAAGGTCAAACGATATATTTGTAAGACAGTCGGTCATGTGAGTTTTCAGGTTTGTACAAACTACTACAAAGTACTACATACATATACTGTATCAAAATATGTTCCAAAAAGTACTGCAACATGTGAGGACTAATATACGTTGCATACCCCCCAACTGTCCTGGTTTTAGTGTCCCTCCCTCCTAAAAGTGTTTTTTTTTTTCGTTTTGCCTAAGGGAGGGGGTGGGGCTTTGGCATGGGTAGGCAGGGTTTGGGTGTGCATGGGAGGGCCTGGGAGGAGCTGGGGTGGGGTTTGGCCAGGCAAGGGGGGGGGTTTGGCCGGCAAATGTTGGGGGGTATGACATTGCAGCTGCGTTTTACAGCATAACACTTTTTAAAATGTGTTTTGACTGAAGCTCACTTATCTAAAGCAGGCAAGATGAACATGCAGGACATGCGTGGCATCGGCCTTTTAACAGGAAAAGGAAATGGTTGTGCAAGCTGACTTACTCAGCTTTTGCAGGNTTTGAATTCGCTTGCATTGCGTCCAACTTAGTTACTTTCACNCATGCGAGGTGCAAATGCAAACGCATCCGTACAAATAAAACATGGATTGACAACTCTGAATCAGGTCNGTGACCTGTACTGAAGGAGCAGCCGTCTGTTGCGAGCATGTCTACCGTCACTGCCTACCAAGCTATCACCATTGACAGACTGGCCAATGACTATTTTAGTGATAGCATTTAAATAGGCATGTCAGACTGTCCATTTATTTGTTTTATAACCCAGTATTGCAGTCATGGCCATACTAATGGCCTATAATGTGGAATTGAAGACAGAATTCCAGCCACGACTGTGCCGATGCCCCATAGAGTACAGTTTCTCATTGCTTTGTTACTGGGCATTGTCTTGATATCTTTCAGTCACATGAAATGGTGACCCCTAAATGGCCCTTCCTCCTCNGTTATTTCTAATGTCATGGCAGCAATGTTGTATTAAGCTTTAGGGTTTTAGCGGGCTATGTANATGGCTTTTCATGTTTTGCCATTAAGCTGCACTTGCCACACTGTTGACCATGTCTCTAGTCTACACGTCATCCATATTTCACGCATATAATCCACATCCTGATCCAATTCCTGCAAAACATCTGTATTATCTAAGTCATCCAGCTTCCTTGTTGATGAACCTTTTGAGCTGAGAATTGATAACAATTGACTAGAAATGAGTGGAAACCAATATTATTGAGGTTTATAATACATTAGGTACGAAAACCCAAATTCAGCAATTTATGCTAAATTTACATTTGTTTNGAAAACAAAATGCAGCTCCAAAACCCATAATAGTGGTTTTGCATAAACAAATCCAGATAAAAAACACCACNACATACAGATCGAAACCCGAAAAAATGGCATGCGCACATCTCTAGTCGTATGTTCTCCCCGGGTTTCCTGCAAGTACTCTGGTTTCCTCCATACCTGTACATTAATTGGCAGCAGACTAAAATTGTCTCTATTGTATGTGTATGTGTAATATTTCCTATATATCAACCCTCAATCTCCTTTAGAATGTAAGCTTGCAGGCAGGGCCCCTCTTCCCCAAACATTCTGCCTGTCTGTACTCCCCATTGCATGGCACTTTTTAAATAAAAATACAATTTTGTCCCAATCGCAGATGGGAATAGGCGGGTTTTGGGTGGAGTCAGGGCATGGCTTGGGTGACGCTTGGGTGGGGCCATTGGGCATAGAACTGGTTGCTAATTTATTTGAACCACTGGGTCAGACCCTCTTGACATATATGGACCCTGAAAACAGAAATTCGGTCACATTATGATTTAAACCCATAGACCACAACCAGATTCTGCTCTGAGTTACTAGAACACCATTATATTTTACAGCACAAAGCACTCTTTGAGAAGGCTGACAATTTGGATTCCCGTGACCTATATTACTGAATGGCTCCATTTAATAAATGCGCTGCTTATTTCACATGGTTTAAAATGAAATAATCAATAGTTACGTCTATCCCTGTAAACAGCAGAAGGATAGAAATTGATAAGTTTCTCCCATTTTCTATTTATCCTGTTATATTGAAAGAAAAGGCCATCACATGCGGCGCTAGTTTAATTGCTCTCCCAGTCTGAATTGTGAAACGGCTGCGCCACTATACAACAGACAGCACAGCCGGTCGATAGCGTGAACTGTGAACTGCAAGGGGGAAGGGGGAGCATTCTGAAGCCAGGCAGAAAATTCAGACACGCAGATTTGTTGACAGCTATTCATTTTTTACTTTTGTTAGGTCCTCTGGTGTCAGCATCTAATAATCTCATTTATTTGTTGATCTCTGAAAAGCGAGGTCCAGACAAAAATGTGCACTGGTGCAGCTATGATACTATAAATAATTAAACATTTTTTTTTTTAGAGATTTTCTCTTTGTTTTTTGTTTTCTTTCCCCAAACTATTATTAAAGAATCTCACTGCTTCTGTTTATGAGGATTAGCAGTCAGAATAAGGTGATTCCCACAAATATTAATAATGTTTTGTTGACCAAGCCAAAAGTTTATGCATGCACTCACATTAAAATGCAATTTCCTCCATATAGGCCTCCATTTACTAAATCTAAAAAAAATAAAGACTTACCTTGCTGGCGAGGTCCCATGATGGTCTGCGGGATAAAGTGTGCCGGGACATTGGATTGGTCAGGTAAGTTTCTAAATGTATGGACATTTAGAAGTGGTGGTATGGACATTTAGAAGTGGTGGTATGGACATTTAGTAGTGACGGTATGGACATTTAGA
>JABWIB010015724.1:0-11943 GCA_016617825.1 Platyplectrum ornatum
AAGAACGAACCAGAATGCAAGAAACCCAAAGTATTTATAGAAAGAAAAGACTTCACTCACCATCTCAGCGGGACCCCGTGGAGCCGGCGTTTTACCGGAAGTGACGTAACTTGGTCCGCTCCTAGAGCGTCACTGTTACTGGGTTACCAGGACGCGGTTGCTACCGAAGCTTACCAAGACGGAAGTTTCTAACGGGGATACCGCTGAGAGAGAATCAGACAGAACACCCGTGACAATAAGAAAGGTGATAGTTAAAAATTAGAAGTATTGGAGACAACACACTTTGTGCACACAGAGACAAAGTTAGATGAGTAGAGCATATTAAAATCCTCTAAAGTTCATCTTCTTCATTATATATCATATATATCATCATATATATAAATGCATAGCAAATCTTCTCCAAATAATCCGATAGATAAAAAAAAAAGAAAACAAGAAAAATCATTAGCCAGGGCTTACCCGGATTTTCTGGTCTGAGACTTATCCTTTTCCATTTTGAATCTGCCGCCAAAATAGAGCACCTGAGAATAGTGTGCTGTCCCTTCAAGCGCTGCCGGCGCGCTGCGCCTGACGTCAGACCCCGTTTTCACAGAGGATAAAGACGGGTGGACATCCTGTGGCGCAGAAGATGTCACTTCGTGGGGGAGTCGTGGGGGAGCGCTCCGAAGGGTAAGCCCTTCTTCCTGGAGAAAAACAAACACAACCTGCCAGCATGACCGCAGGAAGAAAAAAGACACTGAAGGCAGGATGTGAGGGGGCTTATGTACCTGCCTGTGTCTTTTTTCTTCCTTCCCGGGACCAATATGAAATTGTGTGTCTGGGAAACCCTGGAACCCTCCTGACTGCTGGGGTACAAACTGCTCTTATTTATTAGAGTTAGTTAGGAGGTTCCTAATACCGGACAGGCAAGGTGTTTATTTTGTATTTTTGTTCTGTTGATTCCTGCTTAATAAACCTAACTGAGGTCAGTTGCACCGCAACTATGTAGTTGATGTGAAATATCTGCTTCAAAATATGTTATGCTATTATAAAATGTAATTATATATACCCAGCCTGGACTTGCACTCTTGCTGCAATTCTTGCTGAGGTGCGGTTACTTCAATTTATGCACTGTATACAAACCAAGGAATGGAGCCGCGCTCACAGACTTTTTAGATTTTTCAGCGTTTATTGCAGTTCACGATTCATACAAATGTCAACGTTTCTGCTGCAGCCGCAGCTTTCTTCAGGACAGTCAAATATCATTCCTTTTAATGCATCCCACTAGCTACCTTTACAAACCCTACAATAAATACCTGCACTAATGATACTAATAACTGGAACCTGGTCCGTGGTTCCCACGTGTCAGCCCGTCATCCAGAGTGTACACAGGTCCCACAGCGGCGTTTCTGAGATGACGTCACGACAGAGCTCGCCAAAGCTCTCACTGCTGCTGTCCACAGCTAAGAACTCCCAAATCACGCCCCGCAGTGTCATCACGGCAACTCCCCCTGTGCAGTAAACCAACTCCATAGGTCTGACAGATCCAGACCCAGATGTTGTGACTATTATTTAACACTAACAATCTTTTTTAAAAAACACAGCCATGAGTATCATTCACTATAGGCATAGTGAATAAAACTCATTCATTATAAGAATATTATGTATAGAACATAAGTACAGGCTATTTAATATATCAGAATAAAGTTTCATTGTACTATAAAATAGTGACCAAAGCAGATAATGCTTTGAATTCATAAATGTCCATAGATATCAATGTCTAACCAAAGTTGCCAACAAGCCATTAAGTATGTCAAGAGTTCACAGAAAGCAGTTAAGAGGTAAGTATTCATTTAAACCTGATGGAACTACTGAATCCAACCAGTGTATCCAGCATTATTCCAACTGTAAACATTGTTTCCTCTCTGAATAGAGGGTGGAATGTGGTCTATCATACAGTATTTAAGACTTTCCAATGAATGTCCTTCTTCTAAGACATGTTTGGCCACAGGTTGTTCTGCTTTGCCTTTTTGATGAGCCAAACTAATAGCGGACAGTAAAACTATTCTATAACAAACAATTATCATTTTCTAGGGCAATGGGAGATCATATTTTCTCAATAAGTCTTTCAGTCAAAGTAACATAATTCGGAATGAAACGGGAGCAATAGTTTGTTATTCCTAGAAAAGACTTTACTTCACCAACATTGGTAGATTTTGCCATACTTGTAATAGCTTCAACTTTTTGCGGATCAGGGCTCACTCCATCCTGAGAGAAAATGTGACCAAAGAATTTAAGTTTCCTTTGGAGAAACAAACATTTGTCTTTATTTAATGTTAAATTTCTGGCTGAAAGACACTGAAATTCTGGCTGAAAGGCATCATCATGTTCTTTGCGTGTAGCTCCAAAGACTGTATCTGCATAGCCCAACATGAGTGGAGAATGGGGTTATTTGCCTTGATTCTGCATCAAGTTCTAGTTGGTCATAACCTTTGTTTAGATCTAATTTAGAAAAAAAAACATGCACCTGTAAGTTGATGTATCCATGGTTGGGGTAATACAACGTTCCCTCTTAATGGCCACATTGGGATGACACATATCAACACAAATTCTCACTGCATCTGGTTGATCAGATTTAGGTACAACCTTTTTTCTCATATTGATGGGAATATGTGTATGCTCTTGAGAAAC
Organism: Platyplectrum ornatum; assembly: GCA_016617825.1. Classification (NCBI taxonomy): domain Eukaryota; kingdom Metazoa; phylum Chordata; class Amphibia; order Anura; family Limnodynastidae; genus Platyplectrum; species Platyplectrum ornatum. The sequence goes on from JABWIB010015724.1 coordinate 2,671, forward strand.
AGGTATAACAGAGTGATCAATGTAAAGATGAACTTGATAGTCTTTTAGTTTTCCAATCCTTTGAAAAGATGATCATACTCTTNTAGTAATAGATTCACATTATTTTGCGGTACTTTGTTTTCTGGTAAAGAGTGAAACTGTGGGTATGTGCCACAAAATGTATGAGACCTATGTATTAAATCCCAAGAGATTTCCTCTGGTGTATTTGGTTACTAAAAATGAAGCCATTGTCGTTTTGTCATTAGTATGCACCATGGTGTCAAAAGATCCTTGTAATGGAAGAGGCTTGGTATTGCCATAAGTGAAGACTTTCACTGTTGTTGGTTTCAAAACTACTTTGCCATTTAACTTCTTAAAACTGGCAGCATCCATTAGATTTACGGATGCTCCTGAATCTATAAAGAATTCAATCAAAGTGTTTTCCAAAATATCAGTTTTAGGACTGACCTTGTCTTTGAATCATGTAGATGAACCCGTCTGATGCTTCATCACTCTCAGACGAGACTGCTACTGGAGATGATGTTGAATGCTTATCCACACAGCGCACTGCCTGTTTCCTGAATTTGGAAAGGGTGTGTGGGAATAGGGTTTGTTTTCTTAGATTTGCACACTGATGAAAAGTGATTCATTTTTCCACATGCAGTGCAGATTTTACCTTTTGCTGGACAAGCCTCTGAATGGGGATAGTCCTCAATTGAAACATATCCTGGATTTGCTAGTATCCCTATTTCTGTTAGCATGTATCTTATTGCAAACATGCAGCTCACTTCTGCCTCTCTCCATGTCTTTGGCATGCATTTCTGAAAGCTCAAGACTCCTGCCATATTGTTGCAACTCAGTCAGTGTCATTTCAGACTTAAGGGCACATCCCAGGTGTCCCAAATGATATGAGCTGATGTTTGATTTCACCTTGTAAATCATGAAATTGACATGTCCTGCCTAGGATTCTTAACCTGGTAATATTAACTGATTCTGTTTCCATTTGTATAGCTGTTCTGAATAGATATTTGGAATGGGATAAGCTGCATTTTGAAGCAAAATATGCAGTTAAGGCATCCCTACATGTATTGTAGTCCTGGGTGTTTGCCTCTGACATGGTATCATACAGTTCATATATATTAGGGCCAGCACTTATAAGAAGTATGCTTTTCTTCTTAGTGTCAGCTGAAAGCGGGACAGTCCCGCTTTTGGGGAACTGTCCTGCTGTCCCTCCCGCTTTGCAGTTTGTCCCGCTGAGGGGACAAACTTTTTTCACAACGATGCCGCCGGTCACGACAGCAAAAAGGGGCGGGCTTAGGTGGGGAGGGGCTCAGTTGTGCTGGGGGCGGTGCCGGGTGTAACTGGGGCGGAGTCAAGCGGGTCTGGGGCGGGGCTTATGTGTCACGCGGCCCGGACCTTCAAAGTTGGGAGGTATGGGTTATTCCCATAGCTTTAATAAAATGATCAAACTTGCCAAGCCACTGTCTCCATAATTCTGCAGCATTGGGTGCATCAACATGAAGAAACTGTGGAATTAGTAATAAGAAGTCAGCCATGTTTAGTATCTGAAAGGCTGTACTATGTATAGAGCTAGTTGTTTGTTTCATCCTCGTCGCCAATTGTTATATCTTGGTTGTGACAGTAATGCCAGTAATGAATGCTGAGTTATAATAATTGAGCTTTTTATTTGTTAGTAGACATACTTGCAGTTTAGCTTACAGGGTCTTACAAACACCATGCTGTTACTGGGCACCATTATCTGCCCTGGACTCTCTGACACTTCCTGTCACGTGTCTATCCTGTGATGATGCACTCTTAAAGATACAATGCCTTTTATTACAATATAACTTCAATATATATAAGACACTACAAATTTAATGAAATAATTCATCTGATTCACCTTAACCATCATTGCCTCGAATTCTTCCTTGGTGCCGTGCCATAAAAGGATGAGGTCATCAATGAACCTCCTGTAAAAGAAAATTTGTTTATTAAAGTCAGGATTTGGCAGCAATAATTCAGGTCTACCACAGACATATATGCATTCGCGTAGTTTGGCGCCACTGGCGATCCCATTACACACCAGGCAACTTGAAGAAAAAATTTCACATTAAATAAGAAAAAGTTTATGGTGAGTATCTTGTTAAATAATTCCATACAAATCTAGATGTTGGGACCCATATATGCTGTGCTTTTTGAAATTAGCTGTCTGGGTCTGGATCTGTCAGACCTACGGAGTTGGTTTACGGTGGCAAGTGCACGGGGGGAGTTGCCGTGATAACACTGGGGGGCGTGATGTGGGAGTTCTTAGCTGTGGATAGCAGCAGTGAGAGCTCTGGCGTGACATCATCTCTGGAGCGCCACGGAGGGACCGGCGTGCACACTGGATGATGGGCTGATGCATGGGAGCTACGGACCAGGTGCCAGTTGTTAGTGTCATTAGTGGTATGTATTTATTGTAGGATTTGTAAGAGTAGAAAGTGGGATGCATTAAAAATGTATGATATTTGACTGTCCTGAAAAAAGCAGTGTATGTGTATAGAGAGAGAGAGAGAGAGAGAAGAACCAATGACTTACCGCTACTTGTGAGTTTGGGAACGCCGGAGGGAGTCAGCACACACTCTATGACATCAGGCACTTGAGTAACCAATCTCAGCCTGGCGCCCCCCCACATTGTCCACACTGGGATCACTGATGGCACTATAGAGGAGAGTGAATAGAAACACTAATGAGCAATAATAAAAACAGCTATATATTACACATAACACAGCAGAGTTAGTATAAACGGATTGAATCGCTGTATGGCAGCAAGCCCATATAAAAGGGAGAATTAGCAACACCCTACTTCCATGTAAAAACAAGATCAAGAATAACATATCCAAAGCATATTTTCCTTTCCAAAGACTACAAATAGACTGCATCCAAATGCCAAAAAGTGGCAAATATGAGTATATCTACAGTTAACATCTCTTTGCTGGTTCCCTGAACTATGGATGTCCCCTAACATCATGACCCTGGATCATTCAAGATGCTGGTTCTTGCAAGTATTATGGACTCAACTCAACTTCTCTGTCTTTATAGGCTAGGTATTTGTCTGTATGCTGGTTAATGTTCTCTCTGTTAAAATCTGTTAATTGACTGATGGTAATGTAATGGTTTATGTACCAATTTCTACTCTAACTGAACTCTTTGAAGGTATTATTAATTTGCTTTGCTTGTGATTATTGATCTAATTTGATTGGTAAATTTTACTTTTTGTATTCTTATCATATCTCAGGAAATCTTTTATATATTATTCTAATTTATCACACTACATCCTTTATCCTCCTGATGGAGTGATTTACCCACAAAACTCATTGTGGTGTTGTGTTACTTCTGATCCTGGAAGCTGTTGTCGCCCTTTTTTCATCCACTCACGCNAGTTGTAACCTTTTAGCCAAACCAGTGTACAAGCAACACATATGCTTGATTTTGCTCTGTGAAATAATTACGGAATTACAATATTGAACTATGAAAGTGTTCCTTTTTTTTGTTTCTAATTTTATGAATCTGTAGCCAGTCCACTGGAGGAGTGTGGACACTATAAAAGGGAAGATATGGATTAAAGAATTTCATTTCATATATTTATTACTACTGAGTGTGAAAGCGCACAATATGTTTATCCCAATTTGTTTATTCCATCAGAAAGGGCATCATACTATTTTCCTTTATAATAATGATTACCAACAATATTTCTATGTGTCCATGTTACACAAGGAGTATATTATAATTCTGTATGACATACAAACCAACAGTACATCAGACTGGTATTATTAAAGTGAAAAGAGCATATATAAACACAAAGTACTTTACTCTCCATGCAGGGGGTGAAATATGTCTAGGACTGGTTCCCCTGGTGCTCTCATTAACAGTGTTCTCCCCTCAGCTGGGAGAGGATAGATGTACGATCTCAGGATAGAAGTAATAGCCGAAGAATGGACTATTCAAGAATTGTAGGCATTCTTTTTAATCAACTAACTTTTTACATGCTAATATATTATTGGTACAAAGATCGACTCCTTGCATTTTCTAAGTGCCATCAAAAGATGATGGTGGGATGGCACTGCCTATTATTAACTGTACTACTGGGCAGGCCAGCATATTCAACTGATTGGATGGGTGACTGGGGAGTTGAAAGCTGCAACCAAATATTTCCTGGACAGTAGGGAAGGCAGGGGATGCTATACAGTACAGAATCTCCTGGTCTGTCATAGTCCAATATCTCTCCAGATCCTTATAAGTTTTGCAAGGTCTGGTCTCCCTGGTTGAAATCCCCATGAAGGTGGTGAGCTCGAATGCTCCTCCTTCAGAAATATGATGTAATTATTACCCAGCTCCAATTGTAGCCATATTGTTTCCAAGTGTCTGTATCTTTGCAACTGAAGTTTGGCAATATTATGTGAACTGAACAAAAAAACAAAAACAGAAACGATATCACATCACTTTCAATGTTGAATATATTGTTTCTTTATATTGATGCTTCAGGGTACACTGGTATTTCGCTCTTTATACTGCTAATGAAGGGTGGAAGAAGGTCAATTGTCCAGCCTCTCAGTTTGGAAGTCAGTATTGGCATGATGCCTCAGTAGGATGGTTCTTTTTCCTTCTGTTTGTTTCCACTACTGGGGCTTTGAATTGGAAGTCACTTTTTGGTTCCTCCCTTTCCCTTCTCCTTGTTTGTTTTTGTTCGTATTTTTATTTTGGACTTCTTCTCTCGTTTTTTAGGTACTTTTTTTCCCCCATTAATGTGTAATACATGTATGTCATACTTTCTCCGGATGTCAATACTCTTCTTGTGTATTACTTGCTGGCTTTGTTACTCACGTAACTGGGGACCTCCCTCAGGGAGGGGCTGGTTTGTAGCATAATTCTTCAGTATAATTTCTTACACCCATAGGGCTGGATTCAGCTTTTCACTCTCATGACTTACACTCTCATGGGTAAAACCATGATGAATTGCAGGGGAGATAAAATTAATGTCAGTGTTTGCATGCAGGGAGAATACTTTATTTTTGCAATTTGCACACAGACACTTACCAGTGTTACTGTTACACTGTTATTAGACTTGGGCTGGAAACATCAGCTGTCACCTGTAATGCTGATTGCAACTAATTAAATTTACCTGCCCTGCAACATGGTTTTGCCCATGAGAGAAGTCATGAGAGTGAAAAGCTGAATCTGGCCCATAGTATGCATGCCCTCGCTTAAGATAGGGTTGTGAAATGTCGGGAGACTGTACTCCCCCCCAAAATTAAGTACTGTCCTATATTAGAAAATTATAACTTGACATTGTAATGCTTCAAGAGACTTGGCTGGTTGAAGGGGAGGTTTCTAAATTGGCTGTTTTTGTTGGGTTTTTGTATTGGCATCAGTGTCCTTCTTGTCTAAATCGTATGGTATTGTCACCTTGACTGTCAAGGGTCAACCTTTAGTGGCTCGCTCTTATATATTATAAAGTGTGTATATAATGTATGTATGTGTATAGTGTATGTATATAAAGTGTGTATGTGTATATAATGTGGGTATGTGTAGTGTGTATTTATATAAAGTGTGTAGTGTGTATGAGATTTAACCGTTCCATGAAACTACGCGAATATTTTATAGATACTCCTACCACAAACGAAAACCAGCATCGCTTTAAAGTCAAATGATCGTTTGATCCAGTCTCACAGAATTCCTCCATAAATCCCTTAATCAAAGCAGTGGAAAGCAAGCACTGAACAGCAACAGTAAGAATAAGATGTTCCATAATCTTTAGAAAGGAAAGAGCTGACTGTTTCAGAGGCCAATAGACAACTTGAAGACTCACAAGTATATCGCAAACTCCCGGGTGATCCATTATTGACCTTCAAGAAGGAGCTAGAACAAGTGTTGGTGGAAGCAGTAAGTGAGTACTGCTTCCGCGATCACGACACTTTGATGTTTCTTAACATCAAATTTCCTTTGAACCCATTATTTTATACCTTACCCAAGGTACATAAGGATAAAAATATCCCCGGGGAGGAGGATAATATCGTCCCGTAATTCGATTTATTATAATGGGGCACGGTTTCTAGATTATCTACTTCAACCATGCGTACAATCGTCACGATCATATGTAAAAGACAAGACAGACTTTTTTAATTAAAGTATCCAAATGTATAATACCTGCAAAAAAGATTTATCTTATTACAATTGATGTATGCAGTCTTTATACATGCATTCCTCATGATGAGGGCCTTATGGAAGTAAAAAATTACATCTCTGAACACGCAGCATACGTTTGTCCCCCTGTTGAGTTCACAGAACAACTATTAGAGTTAACGCTAAAAAGGAATTATTTAAATTTTAATGGAAATCATTTCCTACAACTCACAGGATGTTCCATGGGCTCATGTACAGCTCCGGCATTTGCAAACATCTACATGTCGAGCTACGAAGAGAAATTTCTATATAGTGATCAACATTTTGTAGAAGGAACTTTATTTTATTGTCGCTATATTGACAATTTGTGCCTACTATGGCATTCTGATATTGAAATTTTTTTTAATTTACTTCAAGATCTTAACTGGAACAACACTACCATAAGGTTCACTTACAACATACAAGACCTGAGCATTCATTACTTAAATTACTTAAATAACAGATTAGAAACACAGATATACTCAAAACCTACTGATCGTAATAACATTTTGCATCATTCATCTTTTCATTAACCCTCATCTAAAAATTCTCTTCCCTACTCGCAGATGTTACGTGTGAGACGGATAACCAGTGATGATGAAATGTGCATTAAGGATATGGAGTCCACGTTGAATAAATTTAAGGAATGGGGCTATCCGATATCAGACCTACAAAAGACGAAAGAACGTATTCTTCAAAAAACCAGAGAATCTACATTTCAACCAAAAGATGACCCATAACAAGGATTGCTAACCGTGGGTACAAACCTATACAACAAGTAGTACGGTTGCTAAATCTGCTGCACGAAGATGCTGGCCACTGATAACTTCTGATCAAGACCTTCCTTTTTCGAGCAATACAGTTTTGATGCCAATTTATAAAAGAGGGAGAAACCTTCGTGATTACCTGGTTCAATCGGACATTACAATATATCCCAAACAACAAGGCAAAAGTGGATGTTTCAGCGCTAAAATTGTGTAACGTGCAACTATCTAATTCCTGGTGACACATTTCCCCACCCACATTCTGGAAAGAATTCCTCTCACATGTACATCTGCATATGTAATTTACATTTTAATATGCCCCTGTGGACTGTACTACATGGGTAAAACCCAGAGACTCTTTAAAGAACGTATGGCGTTGCACAGATCGGCAATTCGCTTAGCATTATCCGGTAAGAAAATTGATCAACCAGTTGCCCGACATTTTGTGTCATGCCAGCACAATTTATCCAGTCTAAGATATCGAATTATCGATCATGCCCCCCCCCCCCACCTAGAAGAGGTGGTGATAGGGACACAATGCTACTTCAAAGGGAGACAGAATGGATTGTACACCTAAGAACCGTTGCCCCTCATGGACTAAATGAACCTATGAATTTACACTGCTTTTTATAAATATAATGTTGAAATGAGGAAAAGGTCTATGACTTTTTGGTATATAATTACAAAAAATCTTGCTTTCTATGCAGAAAAAAGTCTTGTTTGTTTGTAGAAACTTGAGATGTTATGAGAACTGAATATATACTTATGCTAATCTCTTATTCCGGTGTTTTTACATTGTAGCTAGTCTTGTTGCAATTGGATCTTAATATAAATACGAATAAGTAACTGTGGACGATTGAAATATAGTGGTATCTCTCTTAATAAATATTCTCTACTAATGTAAGCTTCAGCCAATAGAGTAATTGATACAGTAACAGTTTATATGCACGTGGGTGTTTGTTTTCATTTGGTATTATTTATGCGTTGCCATGACTATGATCTCTACGGAACCGCTGGATATCCGCACAGCCATTTTCAGTTGTACGCAGTATGGTTGATGAGGGGGTTGTGGGTAAGTAGGTAAGTAGGTAATTACTACCTCTATATAACATATGGTTTTTGTATGTAAAATTGCCCTGATGACAGTTTGACACAATAAACTGAAACGTTGGTATAACCCAGGTGTGGATATATGTTTTATTGATGGAGAAATCCTGGGAGTGCCGTTTGATATGCTGTTTTATATATATATATATATATATATATATATATATATATATATATATATACACAACAACAAGTGCGCTATCAACAGTGTAAAAAGGGCTATTAATGATACATTTGAATGTCCAATATTTAGAGTGGCTTGTAGCAAGCGTCCGTCTCACCCACAGGTGATTCAAATCAAGTTCAAACAACACTAGGCTGCCTTCTCAGCCGCTGCTCCCCGACGAAATCACCGCTCCCAGTCTCGGTGTCTTAATAATCTAGGCAAAAACACAAATATCCGGCGCCCAATAGTGTAAAATCCTTTTTTATTCTAAAATAAACTTTAGAATCTGTGCTAGATGCGTACCGAAAGTACAAAACATATCAGCATATACAAATAGGATGTAGGTGGCCAGGTACTTCACCACAATACGGAGGTTCTCCAGTCCGGTATTCTCCTGTGAGACGTCCTGTACCTTACACCGCTTGCTGCTCGGCTCACTCTCTGCTATAGCTCCACCTCTACGCGTTACGTCATAGGACTTCTTCAGGAGGCATGAATCATGGAACTGATATGACTCCCGTTGGGCTAACTTCAGGGCACTTTCTGACCTGCCAGGGTGCTAAAACTGATAAGCTACAATGTAAAGTGATTGAACATGTACAGATTGATAAACGAGGGGGAGACAGGCTCCTGAAGTTAGCCCAACGGGAGTCATATGGGATTGTAACGCTGGTTACACTCATACCTAGGGGTCTAAATGAAAATTTTGAAGTAACCCCATTTTTATAGTCTCATATATTTGTGGTTATGCTAATGAAGGTCAGGGGTCATTTAATGTCGCACAAGGGTATAACAGTAAATTAGAATATATAGATATAGAAAGTATGTGGGTTCATATTTCTAAATGTATAATGGTAATATATGTGTCACGATAATTCAAATCAGTTTTTTTGTGTTGTTTGATATTTTTTAATAAGATTAATATTAGTATTAGACGTCTCACAGGAGAATACCGGACTGGAGAACCTCCGTATTGTGGTGAAGTACCTGGCCACCTACATCCTATTTGTATATGCTGATATGTTTTGTACTTTCGGTACGCATCTAGCACAGATT
>JABWIB010015734.1:0-10878 GCA_016617825.1 Platyplectrum ornatum
CACGCCTATTGAGGGGAGACCGATTTACTCTTGCCACGGACCTGGACCGATCAGAGCACAGGAACACTGGCCACGGATGCAAGTGTCCTGCCTGACTCAGCGTACTGAGGGCTAGAAGAAGAAGGAAAGAGGAGTGTACCTTGCCACCGTGCAGACTCTTCCCGGGGACGCCCGACTCTCCACCTCCAAGGCGCCCCACAAACTCCAAGCAAGAACTGTACAAAAAGGTAAATAAGGACCGCGGAGCACAACAAAGATACCCCTGTATAACAACAAATTCTCTAGTGACCCTCCCGAGGAAGAGTCTCCACTGGGGCAAGGCAGTCTCCAGAAAGAAGGGTGTGTATTAGGGAAAACGCGGGGAATCCCTCTTAGGGTCACTGTGTCTGACCGAGTTGGCTCTTGGTCTAGTTGGCCTGGGTCTCACGGGCCTGGGTCTCGTTACCCTGGGACTGGTTGTCCCGGGACTCACGGCCTGAGTGTTGTATAGCCTGGGTATCACAGGCCTGAGTAGATTTGGCCGGGGTCTCACTGACCTGGTATGCTGGGCGCTGTTGCCTGGTATGCTGGGTATCCGGCCGCCTGACTCGCCAATCTTCGGGCTCTCCGCTGTCCTCCTGGTGGGTCCCGCTGCCACTGCCATCTTCCGTCCTCTTCAGCTCCTCTTCCGGAGCCAGACGTTGCTCCCTCCACTTGACGCAATGTCTTACTGNNTNCCTCCTCGCGGCAGCGTCAGTGACNCGGCGGGCCCTGATTGGCCGGCCGCGTCTCTCACCCCTGAACTCGCGTCCGCCTTGCCTGTCATCGCTCAGGCTGCCCTCCCATTGGTCCTGAGTCGCGCTGAGAGGGCAGCCACCGTCCTCCTCCGCCCAGCTTCTTGGCCGATGTCCCGGCCGTTACATTGGAACCTGATGTCAAAAAGCTGCTTCTCATCTTCGTTCGGTTTGGAAGGATATTCGCCATGGCCTTTCTCACTCAGGCCAAGAAATATTATGACATAGCCCTTGTTCTTTTAAGGTTGACGATCAAGTTTGACTCACAACGCATAACATCAGATTACGTCAACAATCCAAAAAGCTGGGTCCTAGATTCAATGGCCCTTTTTATAATTATCTGTAAAGTCAATTCAGTTTCTTTCAAGTTACTTTTACCCAGGAATCTCAAAATTCTTAGTACTATTCACTGCTCCTTGTTCAAGCCGGTATTCTTATATTGTTGGTATATTGTCAACAGTACTCTTGATGTCAAGAAGATTAAGGGATATCTCCATGATCTTATCCACTGGGAAAGATATGGTCCCGAAAAACACACCTGGATCCTTGCATCGGATATTCATACACCCAAATTAATCAAAGATTTCCATGAAACATATTTCCTGTATGTGCTGAAATCTGGGGATCCTTAACTCCTCATCAAGGAGTTTATCCCAAACTGCCAAAAAATCGACTACTTATCTTACTATTTGTCCAAGATCAAGGACAAAATGTATCACTTACAACAGGATATAATAAGTGGATGTCACACAAATGTCTGGGTATACGATATATTTTTCAGGACTTGCAACTCTTCAATGCAAAAACAATATAATTAGCTTAATAAATCTTTAATCAAGATAAACAAATTGACATNATAAAATTGCCCATGAGAATATCATAATCGTAGTGTTAGTTAGTTATTTGAATGTAGGGCTTCATTTAAGCCCTCAAGGTGGAGTTTATGCACACTACACCCTGAGGGCTTGAATGAAGCCTTAGATTTTATGGACTTTATGGATTTTATGAATTAAAACACTGCTTAGAGATGTTTCATCTATATGTGTGTATATATATAATTTGGGAGACAAAATGGCCAAAACAGAGAGAACAATAAGGAGAAGTTAATGCACCTCATCACCCCCCGAGGGTAGGCTATAGGGAGAAGCAAGCCACCACCCCCACACATGATAGTATTTATGAAGGGGCTTAATCTGCGTGTAAAGGAACCTCTCATGGCCCACAGTATCCGAAACTAAAGCCGTCCACTGAGTAATATCAGGAGCTGTAGGTGCCATCCAGGATCTATCAATTAAAACCTTAGCCAGGGTAGTAAGATTAAAGATGTATTTATACACGGCAGCAGTAGAGCAGGTGAGCCCATTGGGCAAAAATATAATAGTTACGAAAATTAGGCAGCGTCAGTCCCCCCTCAGCCTTAGCCCAACAGAGGGTGGCGATTTTGAACTTAGGCTTCCAAGCCGCCCAAATAAAGGAGGATAACAAGCCGTTCAGAGTACCAAACACCTTGTAGGGGATTTAAACCGGGGAGTGGTGAAGGACGTACAAATACTTGGGCTGTATAACCATCTTGACAAAGTTAATGCGTCCAGTCACGGTCAGTGGGAGTCTCTGCCATTGGTGGAACTTATTCTTAAAATAGGTATCAACAGGGGTCAAATTTAAAGGCACAAAGTCGAAGGCCACATGGGACACCCAAATACCAAGGTATTTAAACCTAAAAGTCCACTGCAGTGGGCCAGGAGGCAGAGCACGAGAGGGATCCAAGCAGCCCAGGGTAAAGATATGGGACATTGACAAGCTAATTTTCAACCCTGAGAAAGTGGCAAAGGTATTCACCGTACGCAGAAGGCTGTCCATTGGCATCCCTTAAAAAAAGCAGAATATCATCGGCATAGAGAGCGATAGTATAGACTATCCAGCTGGTAACCCAGTATATCAGGATGAGAACGAATGATACAAGCCAGAGGCTTGATAGCCAGGGTGAATAATGCCGGGGACAAGGNACAGCCCTGCCGCGTACCCCTCCCCACGGTAAAGGGTGCAGAGGTGTACCCATTAACACAAACCGGACTGAATAAAGAAGCTGAACCCAGCGAATAAAGGTATTCCCAAAACCGAACCTACGCAGCACCTCCCACAAAAACGGCCACTCCACAGAATCAAAAGCCTTGGCGCCATCCAGGGACAGGACAGCCACCCCAGGCGAACCCGAATCAGTAAGTTGAATATGGCTAAACAGCTGGCACAAGGTAATTGCCAGGCATAAAGCCCGTCTGGTTTAACCGGGTAGCCAGTAATTTAGCCAGGNTCTTGACGTCCGTGGAGAGCCGGGAGATAGGGCGGTAGGACTCCGGAAGGAGCAGGTCTTTGTCCGGGTTTGGGATCATAACTATCAACGCCTTAGACATGGATGGTGGCAGGGTACCCTCTGCCAGAAAGCGATTAAAGCAATCCAGAAGTCACGGCACAAAAAATTGGGGAAACAGTTTATAAACTTTACAGGGAATGCCATCCACCCTGGGTGCTTTATGATTAGGAAGAGAGCTAAAAGCCCCCTCGAGCTCCGCCACAGTGATGGGTGCAAGGCTGCAGATTTAGGAGAAAGTGCGGGGAGGGAGACCATATTGAGAAAGTCAGACAATTGGTCAGGGGCATAGGAGTCCTGGGAAGAGTAGAGATTACAATAGTAGTTGAAAAAGACCCCCACCATGTCCAAACCCCGACTACACACTGTGCCTGTTGGAGTCGCAATGGACAGAATGACGTCAGTCCCCCTAAGGTCCCTAGCTAGACAGGCTAGATAACTACCCCCAGCATCGGCCTGGGAGTACAGGGAGTGTCTAGCAAACAGGAGCCTGCGCTAAGACTTGTCTAGCAAATGGTCAGTCCATTCACTTTGGGCCCAAAGCCAGGAGACACGATCCGCCAGAGAACCAGTACGAACATACTGGACTTCCAAATCACGAAATGCCCTCTCCACCTCCCTCTCCTTCTGGGATTTCTTGATACGGGCCACCTGGCGTATAAAAAAACCTCTAGTGAATGCCTTGAACGCCTCCCAAACCGCAGCCACACCTGCGGAGCCGTGATTATATGTAAAGTAGCCCTCCCACTGAGCCACTAAATCCAGACCCGAGCCCATGGGGGTCAGCNAGAAAGGATTGAGTTCCCAGAACCTAATTCCCCAGCCAGCATCTAATTGCAATGTCAGGGACACCGGGGAATGATCCAAGATGCCCCGAGACAGGTACCCCACACTATCAACCCAAGGGGAAAGCGATGGAGATAGCAAAATTAGGTCTATACGGGACAGGGAATTATGAGAGGCGGAATGACAGGAATAATGGCAGGTAGTGGGGTTCCGCGTCCTCCAGGGATTCACCCACCCCAGCTCCAGGATCAGCCTAGCAAAGGACGTGGGGCCTGATTGCACAGTCGTGGGTTGCTCATGCCACCAGTCGAGGGACAGGTCAAGAACGCTATTAAAATCCCCCAAGCACACCACCTCAGTGGCGGGAGACTGGAACACAAAGGAGGCAGCCCNGCCTAGAACATCAGTATTGTAAGGAGGGGGAAAATAAACCCCCAGGACAATTAAGGGAAGGGAGTAAATGACAGCCTGGAGGAATACAAAACGACCATAGGGGTCGATTTGGATCCGCTCCAAAGAGAANTGCACATGCCTACGAATTAGTATGCAGAACCCCCTAGAATTATTAGCATAGGGAGCATGGTACAGCCAACCGACACAGGGGCGTTTCAGAGATAACAGCCGGCTACCAGTCAGGTGCGTCTCACTTAGACAGATAATATCTGTATTATATTTTTTGAGTTGGGCGAGAACCAGACTATCGTTCTGACTCCTGGTGTTCCAGGCAAGGAAGGAGAGGGTCCCCCCACTACCCGTGGCTGGAGAGGGCATCATGAGCTCTGCTAGGGGAAAACAGGAATTACCTCAATAGACCAGCAATTGGTGACAGAGAAAGCCAGCAGACAAGTAAGAGAAACACCGTTTTAATATAAGCAGCATGAAGAAAAAAAAAAAAAACCCAAAACCCACCCTGTACATCCATTTCAAACTATGGGATACCTAAACCCAAAATACACCCAAGAACAATCTCCCTACACACACCTAAACCACCCCTGAGGCCAGGCACTAAAACCCTGAAGAGAACCAGAAAAAACCCACTAGCAACTAATGGGGCTTACTTCTCTTACATATTTAAAACAATTGTAGATNTATGGAAGATCTTAAATAGATGATTGTATGATCCTAAATAATTTTTGACTTCCGAAAATAAATATACCAAAAATCTGCCATTAGGAACTAGTTCTTTATATTTTTGTATTCCGTACTAATAATAATATGTTTTATTTTAATATGTATTATTTATTATTTATCATCTATTATATCTTTTTTATACGATTTCTTAGAGTTGGAACATTAATATATGTGGTAAATAATGTTCTGCCTACTAATTGTTATTATTATTATTATTATTATTTTTATTTAGTATTATTATTTGTTAGTAATATTTGAATTATTAGTGTATATATATGTATATTTATATATTTTTTATATTTAGGTATATTTTTATGTATTGACATCCATTATTACTGTTATTATTACTATAAAAATAAAGATGTAAGATTATTATTATTTTTATTATATTATTATTTATTTTTATATGTATTCATTTAATTCAATTGTGTAAATATTTGTGAACTTGCAATTCATAGAATTTAATTATGTTTTATGTTTGCCTATTTCATTTACCTTTTTTATTATTATTGTCAGATCACTAAAGGCACNTTTCTCTATAAGCCCAATTATCAATGGGACTGACTGGGAGGTATAAATATAGGAGGTACCTTAATAGTGACATTATGCTTTCAGAAAGTANGGATAGGCCAGAAGAAACACGTCAGCAGGTGTTCTATCTGGCTAACAATCATCCACAGACACTACTGTGGTCCAGTGAGGACAGTGCCTCCCAATTGAACTAACAGCGGGAGAGGAGGGGAGAACGACTCTACGTGGGTCTGAGTGCTCGTATTTAATGACACTCCGGGGACGCCTGGCAGTGTACAAACGCCTACCCACACCTTAAAACATCTAAGAGAGGACCAAAAGAATACATACATCGGCTGATACACGGTAACAACTAATGTGAGAAGTGCTGACCTTGGTCTGTACTGATACTCTGCTTTAAAACTGATACTATAACATTTATGTTCCAGGGAAAATAACCTACAAGACTTTTGGAAAAACACACTGGCATGATTTATCTTTTTAAAAGCNTAATTACAGCTTTTTCCACAGTAGTTGTGCATTTTTATTTATGCCNTAGTTTTATTTGAACTATTTTGAATATAACAACATTATGATTATGATATTCTCATGGGCAATTTTACGATGTCAATTTGTTTATCTTGATTAAAGATTTATTAAGCAAATTATATTGTTTTTGCATTGATGAATACTTAGTGGATTTTTTGGTAGGTNTTTTCCGTAAGAGGAGTACACACAATCCTCGTTTGTAGGTGGTTTCCTTATGCAGACTCTGGGTGACGGTCGCATACAAAAAAATACTCATTTATTTATTTACTTATTTGCAAATATAAGGTCTGTTTATTTTAANTGCACTTTATCCCTTTTATATCCTAGCAATTGTGACGCTGTTTACCATAGGTTTCCGGCCAACACTCTGTACTTCTGGTCCCGCTCTGCTGATGTCATTCAGGGGCTTAATCTCAGGCGCTGTTGCTATTGGCTCTCNTCTCCTCATATACCTGCTGTTCTATTCACCAGCATGGGTTGTAGCCAGTGGTGGGATTCAGCAGGTTCTCACCAGATCTATAGAACAACTTCCTAATGTTGGTATTGGTTTTCAGAACTGGTTGTTAATAAGTGCCAGCTGTGCTCATTAAACTTAGTTATGCTGCGCAAACGCTGTGCATCTCTGTTCAGCGTCCAGATAATAACTGGGACTGGTTGCCAGAACATAAGTGTAAGTAGGAAACATTGGCAACATAATTAAATATAGCAAATCATCTTTACAAAACATTTATGTTTGTAAGTATGCATGTAAGTAAACATTTTATTTTGTCGCAGATGGGAATAGGCAGGTCTTGGGTGGAGTCAGGGCGGGTCTTGTGTGGAGTCAGGGCAGGGCTTGGGTGGAGCCATTGGGCATAGAACCGGTTGTTAATTTATTTGAATCCCATCACTGGTTATAGCGTTTTGTCCTATGGATGTTTGCCATTCCTGCTCTCCTGCTCTTTGCTTCTGTGTTCTTGTCTCCAAGTTCCAGCCTAGTTCTATGGTCTCCTGTCTCTGCCCTTGATTTCTAATCTTGGTCTCCAGCCTTTGCCTCTAGTTTTTTGTGGTTCTCCTGTTTTCATTACCATTTAGTCCTTCTAGCTGCCGTTACTTTGTCTCTCATTCTGGTTATGTTAGCCAACTGGAACNTTTAGTCTCCCATTTTTTGCTTCTCCCTTTNCCTTTGGACTTGGGTCCNCTCCTTCTAGAGGGGCTATTTTGGNTACAGCCCTGTTCATGGTGTATTCTACTCCTGTTCGGGCTGTGATTTTCCGGTGGTCAGTATCAGCCTGCTGGGTAATTTTGTAGTTCTGTGTGTCTATTTCNTTGTCTGGTGTTGTTTATTGTGTTAGTCCTTGGCAAGGGTTTAGCAAGTAATAAGTAATAACTAACTTGTGAGAGTACAGGATCTAGGGACATGAAGTAGAGTAGGAAGAAGTAGATGAACACCTTAAATTTTTTAACAGACAGAAGTCATACTGTGCAATGGAAAGAGATTAAAATGAGTACCCCTTGAAAGATGCTCCTAACTTCCATACATTAATGGATAGCGCACTCCCCCAGCACTCTCCTTGCACATACAGAGTTTAGGACACTTTGGGTGGCCATTCATGGGAACGATTCCCGTTTCCACACGTTTTTTTTTACCAAATTTGTTTAAGATTTTTCCTTTGCTGAGCGTGTTAATATCATTACCATGCACAACGTGAATATCATTCTGAAAAAAAACAGAACCTAACGATTTTAGCGGTAAAAAATCTGTATATAAAANTTCAGTACACATGGCACGAAATTTGTTCCTGATACGCATAAAATTAATATCAGAGTCAGGGTTTCTTTGATTGACACAGGCATGGAAAGGAGGTCATAAAAGAACATTCTATGGTATCGAACTTCCTCCCCCTTCTCCTATGTCCACTTGACAAAATGCAATTTTTTAATAGTAAAATCCATGGCTAAGAACTTTCTGCCATAACGTATAATAGCAGATAGTTGTGTTACAGGGCTGCGGGAGTGCTTATGGACAAGGCAGGATTGCAGCCTCACAGGTATAGGGTGGGAGCCCCTCTAGATGTTCCCTGTGTGAAAGAATAGGATTGCAAGATAGACTATACTTAAGTGCTTCACCACCGTATATGTTTGTATCAATACTGTAGTTCTAAGTACACCAATGTGAACAAAAATACAAAAACACTCTATTAAAAGTATACATAGGTCACTTATCACCATAAACAATGTAGCTTAGTATAAAAGATATGGTTGCAAATAGTCCTTGTAATAGTCAGAGTCCTTAGTATATATGCTCAAATAAATGCCCAAAGTTCTAGTTCTACTAGCCGTATCTTTCTAAGTCTCTGTATAGTAGGGAGATTGGGAATAAACAATTTTGTAGGATTTTCCTTTCAGTGGTGCTTCAGAACTGGGAGTGGTGCTGGCGACGAGTGTCTTCGTTATACTCGGTAATTGACCATACAGCAGGTTGTAATCACATAAAAGATATGTTGAATCTATACTCTGACCTAGAACAAGTCCAACAAGAATTCATTGCAAAAGCCATAGATTTATCTTAAACCACAACTATTTCTCCTTCAATGGACAGACATACNGACAGGTTCGCAGAGCAGCGATGGGCACCAAGTTTGCTCAAAATTATATGAACCTGCTTCTGTCCCATGTAGGGAAAACATTCTAGCCTGGAAAAGATTCATGGATGATGTGTTATATATTTGGACAGGCAGCATCGAGTATCTACAAAAATTCAATGGATAGCTCAACGAGAATCCACTTAATCTAAAGTTCATATGTCACATACATTAAGTAACGAGAAAGTAGAATTTCTAGACATCATAATCGACATTAAAAACAAGACACTATCTACTAATACCTTTATAAAAAAAAAGTTGACACTAACACTTTTATCCTGGCGAGCAGCAGTCACCAACCGGTTTGGTTAAGGAACATCCCAGGAGGCCAGTTCCACCGCATAAGACAGAACTGCACCTACCTTGAGGACTACAACACACAGGCCTTACATCCCCAAAAAGGATTCATGGACAGACAATACAACAAAGAATCTGTGTGCACTAGAAAGACAGATAACCACCAGCAGAGAACTATTACTTAAACCAAAAACAAAGTTGCAGGAAGAAAACCAAAATGAAATACAAAAAGTCANCTTTATTACAAACTTCAGCAGCAACTATAAAGATCTAGAGAAAATACTTAGAAAACATTGATATCTTCTAGAGAGAGACCAAAAATTAGCCGCTTTCCTACCAGACAAACCAAAAATGATATATAGAAGGGTAGAGAACCTAAAAAACATCTAAGCCCCAATCAGCCAGCCACGCAAACAAATAGGCTATCAAGCAAAACCTAAGGCTCCATTGCATGAAATGCTCAGCGTGCATGACAACGAAAAGCAATACAAACCAACCAGAAACCACCTTTAAATCCCATCATGATGGTAGGGAGTACAAAGTTAAGGAAAACATAACTTGCAACACCAAAGGAGTAATCTACCTCCTGAGCTGCCCATGTGGTCTACAATATGTAGGCCGTACCATAAGATATCTAAAGGCGCGTGGAAATGAACATATCAGAAACATCAAAAAAGGGGTAATAACCCAGCGTCCCGATCCATTTCACGCAAAAACATAAGCAAGATTCATCACAGTTAAGTTTCATGGGCATTTCTAAAGGTAACAAAAATTGGAGGGAAGGGAACTTTCTAGCAAAAATTGCTAACCTTTTTAACCTACACACCCTGGAACCCAAAGGTCTAAATATAGACCTAGATCTAGAAACCTTCTTATTTACCACTTAAATCACCCTAGAACCCAAAGGTCTAAATATAGACCTAGACTTGGAAACTTCCCTGATTACCATTTCAATCATACAGGGACACATACATGATGATACATACATGATGCAAAATGTTCCAATGCACTTATGTTGAATTTTTACACTAAAGGTGGTCATTCACGGGACAAATTTTACCCAAAACCCACGATATGGATGGCCACATAAAAAAACCCCTAACGTTGACAAAATGGCATTGGTGATCAAGCGGATTTTATGATTAATCACTGATGTTTTTTTACAATAAAGAAAAAAAAGAAAAATACCTGTTAAAAAAATTAAATTAAATATAAATATACTCACGTTACAGATGTCTTCTCTGGGCACCAGAGTAGTGTCCAGCTCCTTCTCCCTATGCTCGGGTGCGTCCAGTGCAGCCGGAGAGAACGCTGTAAATGCGTGACGCCGTCATGAATATACAGCGTCCTGTCAGTGCAAGACAGTGACGCTGGCACATAGAGAGAAGGGGTTGGGCACCACTCTGGTGCCCAGAGAAGACATCTGTAACGCGAGTATATTTATANTTAATTTATTTCTTTTTTTACTTTCTTATGGCCACAATGAGAAAGACATCGTTCTAGTAGATGGCCCGCAGACAGGGTAATTTTCCCTAGGGGAAGTCGTTCTCTTGAATGGGCCACCTTTAGGAACTGTAAATACTGTAACTTTAGCGTTAACCAGAGGCATTCAGCCCTTACAACAACTATGTAATACATTCTAGCCAAAACACTACTATTACAATATGCACTCCTTGAAGTAAATATAAATTCCTGAAGAACACATAAAGAACACATTAGCTGATTCTTTTATTGCAATATTGTGTATATTCACATTTATCTCTAAAACGTATATATGGACAGGAATAAACTGACGGACCAAACGAGGACATGCTTTCTACGTGCCCTGCACCAAAATGGC
>JABWIB010015741.1:0-13875 GCA_016617825.1 Platyplectrum ornatum
CTTGTTTACTTATACTTATATCCCAACTGTGGAATCTGCGCTCTTCCACGAATCTCTTAGGGGTATTTTAACTAAGCGGTGAGATTGCAGTGAGATTGGAAAGTGGGGAAGTTGCCCCTAGCAACCAATCAGATTCAAGCTCTCAGTTTCATTTTACACTCTGGAGAATGTGAATTCAAATCTGATTGGTTGCTATGGTACCCCTTAGTCTGGTACCCCTAAGTCTTTGTACCTTGATTTCAGTGTCATTGATTGTCCCCTATTCCAGTACTTGTCTAGGAACCTGTTGGTTTGTTCCTTGTCTGGTTCTGTTGTGTCATGTCTTGTAGTCATGTTCAGTTCTGTCTGNCTCAGGTACTGGTGATTCTATTTGTCTGTCTGCTATGCATAATGTATTTTCCAGTGTTGGTATTGAATGTGTTGGTCTAGTCTATTTCTGTCTTGTCTCCTATGTCTCCCAGTGACAAATTCTAGAAGTAATTGAATGAATTTTATTAGGTTAGTAGCAAATGCATTTTTAAAAGTTGCTGTACTTAAGATTTATGAAAATCATCTGCTGTATGTAAAATNTGTGTGTTAATTAGCATTTGGTTTCTGTATTAGCATTTAATTATATTCAGGGTTTTTTCCATGCATCAAGCCTGATGCATGAGCAATGGGCTAATCCTGAGCTTTTGTGGAAGTGCAAATATATCACAGGTTTGGCATACATCCTTTCCAGAGTCGCATATTTTTGGTAAAACCTTAAGATCTAGAAAAAGGTCAATTGTTTAAAACATGCAAACCAATATGTGTACTTTTTCTGGGCTTATATACAGTGATTTCTACTGTGGTTCCGTACAGATGGATGCAAGACTCTGGATCAGCCCCTTAAGTGTCTTATTCTGGTATAACAAGATTTCATTTCTTGACTTTGAATACATTTTCCTACCTTAAAATATATATCACTTACAAACACTCAAATGTAAGGCTGAAGATCACAAGCTGTAGCTTTGGAAACATTTAAAACTAAACGTAAATCTTTCAGTCCAGTCTGTAAATTATAATACATTATCTAATGCATTTTACTTGGAGAAAATCAAGAGGAATTGAGAGTTGAAAGGAATTAAACTGGCATGAAAAATTATCTTATTTCCAANGCTTTGTCGTGCAAATACATTATGAAATAAAATGAGTACTATACACAGTTTGATTTATTCCATGAACTTAATAACTCAATGGTTCTGGAATAAGTTTGTAGCATATTACAACTTTACATCATCCTCTCAGACTTGTGTTGCTTTCTACTAAAAGCAATGTTTGATTTATGCCCAACTTCAAAATCAAATCTAACCAATAATTGTGTACTTAATAAATATTAACAAAAAACAAACTGTGTATTCACNCCATCAGTTTTTGTGATAAAGAGACTTACAGTGAACTGCATTTTTTCTTGCTTAGTGACTGTACTCAAATTATTCTCAAATAGAAAAAGTGTATGATTGCTATATCAGCTAGCTTGGAAATACATTTTACATATGCAAGCTTGAAATAAAGGTACATTGTATTTATACACATTTAGTAAAAAGTAACTTGTAATTTGTGAATGAACNCCATCATTACCATTATTTTAAACTAGCCATTAAAAGACATCTTATTTAATCAATATGTCAAATACTGTGACCTTGATAGTTAACCTACCTTAGGCTCTCTATTGCCTGACTGCAATAGGGGAGCTGGTGTCACTCATATACTATTCACACTATGCCAAAAAAAACTGGGTTATTGTTGGGTCATGCTTGGATGATCNAGGTCAAGGCGCAGTAATAAGGTGCCTCTGCAAATATCTGTGTCTAGAGATCGGGAATTGAACCCAGGATTTTTGCAGGGTTATTANTAAGTTATTTCCAGGTCCGACANAGGTCGCCAGCAGTGTGAACACCCTGAGTGAATGATGTACTAGTGAGTGTTTTTAATTAAATGAAATTTGCAAACACTGGGCAGTGTGTAAAGTGAGTACAGGAGTATATTTCTGTGCATATGATGAAGAAATCATGGAGGAGACACCAGTATCAACTTCAGGGTAGCAGAGGAAGATGGGATGGTGGTACAACAATAATAAATATGAATGATTTTTACCAATTGGGGGAAATAATTTGTGGNGACATAATGGTTTTTCCTGTTTGAACTGAGTGGAGTTTTGTAAAAATAGGGGGGTGATGTGGTTTAACAATGTGTGAACCAGTGTGGGATAACAATGTGTGAACTCTAAATTCAGTTGGGAAGGTTTGAGGTATTATGGAGAAATAATAGGAAAGATTATGTGCAACAGATACATTTATTGTTTGGAAGACTTAAAAGACAGGAATAATCATAGGAAGTGATTTTTCTATAACAAGATCATGAATTGAAGGAGTTTGAGTAATTTCTTAATTTTGTATCTATTTAGATAATTAGTCAGAAATGTTTACTGGACCAGCATGAGCCATTAAAGTCAAACCCAGGAGCAGTGTTAGGTCTATGGGCACCATAGGTAAAGTTCAACCCGGCACCATTTTCCCTTGCCATTGTCATTACTGATGAAACATGCAGATAANTCCCTATCTNTATATCTATAATCAATACTCTTGTAGAAGGAACTTATTTACCTAATCCCTCAGCAGTTTTAACATAGTAAATTTTGTCCAATTGTCTTTGATCCTTACTGCCATGTTCTACCTTTCCCCCGTTCTTCATCTTATTACAAATAAGCCAATGACCTGTGTATTAGTAAANTGATTATTTTCCAGTTTACACGTACTAACACATACATTTAACCTTAAGCAGTGTCGTGACCACCTTAGGCCATTAGTCCGTCCTGCTAGCAATTTTAAGATATGTGTAAAAAAGGGAGCCTGGTACGTGTTAAGGGCATATAAGTTTAGAANCGTGTACAGTATGACTTACAATGTCCAGTACAAACCGTCCCTCTGGATCAATGACCATGTCTCCGTGTATTGGAAGTTTTTACTTAAAGGGGTCACCACTCTTTTAGTCTTGGATCGGTATTCTGCAGCTAATCAGGATGATTACAAACAGGGCCGCCATCAGGGGGGGACAGCCAGTCCTACAGTCCTGGGCCCGGCCACCCCCCAACCCCAGGCAGTGGCCCGGCGCCCTGTACTGGCGTCCCGGCCGCTGTCAGCAACCTGCCTGAACTCAGCAGCAGCCGGCACGTCAGTACAGAGCACCAGCAGCGGCTGGCACGCCAGTCATGTGGGGGGCCCGGCCGCCCGGGACTTTGTGAGTTCCGGGNCTGGGTGAGGGTATACATAAGGAGAAAATCCGCCGAACTCACTTTCTGTCACACAAAAACAGCTAACGGTACAGACAGGGTTGCCTCTGGACAGTTTAACTGGCAGCAGGAAATTAAAGCCATCAAATACCTCCTCCATACCAGCTGGTACAAGTGTACTGGAAGAGACAGCACATGGAGCAAACTTCTCTCTAACAATGCATTTTTCCTACAACCTAGAACAGAAACGCATATAACAAAGGTTATTCAGTTTGGTGCACAGCAGTGACAGTCTGCATCCAAATTGTGAGCATAATCCTCTTACCATTTTGTCTTTGTGCTAAAACTCTGGTTTCATTAATTACTGTGTTGTTTCTCACTTAAAAGATGTGGTGTATGCAATAATTATATAAATAAAATGATTACTTATTATTATTAGTATACTACTGCTACTAACTCTAAACTAATAATAATAATCTATTTCAATTTATTAACAAGAGATATAGAAAAATAATACATTTTAATTACTATATTGATCATTTTGTTTAAAGGTATGCTTCAATTGTAGATCAATAAAAACAAGTTTATTACCCAATGTTATAGACAGAAAGCACATTTTTACTACTCTGAAACATTCCGCTATCCACTTTTACACCCTTTGTTATTGTGTGAGCTTACAAACCCGTTCAAAGATAAAGCAGTTTGTGTTGAGACAATTTTAGGAAAACGTTTGTTCCATGCTGGGATCCATGAGCTCTGTTCTAGCAATGCGAATTTCAGAGCATTTAACATATACTGTTACATGTATTACATCTATGCAAAATAGATGATTTTGCATCAACATTAGATATGTCCAGTTAAAGAAAAGACATCATTTGCCTTGTGGAAAGATGGTAAAACCATTCATGTATTACAGATTAAAGTGGATGTGTTTTTGAAAGAGAAACACATATCTTTCATAAGAAATGAACATAGTCTTGTTCACTACAGAAGATCATTTTTTATAGTTGTATGGTCTATCNGCTGCAGTATAGCCTAATATATGTTAAGGCACTTAAATGCAAAATNTAAAATATTGTGCATGGTATACAATGGTTTGTTTTTATGAATAAATTGTATTATTGGCAAATAATATCCCATATACTGCACACATAAACGTATATGGGTGTCTAACCATANAATGTTTTTACCCCTCACTTTGTACCGATCATGATGCTGTAAAGTACACCATTTTTCTAATTTACAATCATATCTTTTCAATGCACTTCCATCCGNATACACCCCTGGAATGGGTGGAAAAATGGGCAATCCCATGTTCAAATACCTACATGGACTTTTACACATACATTACTCTGCAGAAGGGTATTTTTTGGAGCAGATCCATATGGAAAGTTCTCAGCCATCANGCCTAAATCCATACATTTGGAGTGAGGGCACCCCACTCATACGCAACTCCAGGGTTGATTAGATACTACTGTATGTTCTTCTAACCTTGAATATATGTTTTGCCTAAACAATAAACATTAGTTGGAGATGTCATAAGATACATTATTCAGTAGCATACCAATGACCCAATAGATGGTTTTCACAGTAGATATCCTGGGCTTCTTTGTGGTCCACTTAGTTTCATGACTTTAGGTATTCACCTAAAATATATTTTCATCATGAATNCATTACCTCTCCTAAAGGATTAATTTTTGCATTATTTGAGCATTATTTTTTGTTTTTATAATTCAAATAATGATTTAGTATTGGTCTACAATTTTAATTATACTAGTCAACAAAATCTTTTTTATTTTTGTCACTAGGATTTATATACGTTCATTGCATAGTATTTTCTGTGCTTAAAATGAGTGGTTTAGAATATAAATATTTTGAATGAGAGCCAATTAAAGTTTACAAGGTTTATTAATTAATATGTATACATAGATTTTTCTGCTGTGACTTGACTCAGGAAGATCTCTAGAACATCTCTAGAAGCTGCACACTATGCACTCATGGTTAAAACACCTACCTGTGGAACTCCCGGAGTTGGAAAGAATCTCTGGATCAGGTGCCATGGTGTTTAACCTGTTAAATGAAATCAACTTTAGCTAATTAATATATTAAACCATGGAATCTCTCAGACATTCACAGAATNTCTGCTGCTCTAAACAAATGTGCTAATTCCCAGTTTCAGGAATTTCCAGGGCTCCACCCACTCTCTGGTATAACCTTCCTATCATGTTAGGACTATCCTCTACTTTTAAGCGCTCCCTTAAAACTCATCTGTTCAGACAATCTTACCAACTTCCTCAACCTACTTAACATTCTCTACCCTCTCCCCTAACAAATCTACTTCTCATATCACCTTTCTATTTAAAAAAAAAAAAAAACAACAACACAAATTTGAGACCAGTTTTCCATACTATGATTACGCTCAATGCTACTAACACTGCTGTGTTACATATAGAGCNCTGAGCACTTTTACCATACAATCTGGCTGGTCCATTGCATAATAAATAGCACTTTCGCCAATGTATCAATCCCCATATAGGGCCAGATTCAGGTTTTCACTCACATGACTTAGACTCATGAGTTAAGCTAGGTACACACAGTAAGATAAATTGTTCCAATCTGTAAGTTTTTTCAAGAGTCGGTAAAACCATGATAAATTGCAGGGGAGGTAAAATGATTACAGTAANAGTAACGCTAGTCAGTATCTTTGTGCAAATTGCAACAATAAAGTATTCTCCCTAAATGCAAACACTAACATTCATTTTATCTCCCCCACAATTCAACATGGTTTTACCCATGACAGTGTAATTCATGAGTGTAAGTCATGAGAGTAAAAAGTTGAATCCANCTTATAGAGTGTAAGCTTTCGAATAGGGCCCTCTTCTTCACCCATTCTGTCTGTTACCACATAGTCATGTCTTATTGATTGTTGAAATTGTAAAGCGCTATGTAATCTTATGGCACTATATAAAAACATGTTAATAAATAAATAGATGGGATTTTTGAATATATGGCAATCAAGGATTGATGCACACAATTTCATTTTCATTTTATTATTTACTAATTCTTCATTTGCAATGAAGTTGGAACTGTGTGACAATTATTATTTACTTGTCCGGTGTTTTGTTGCTGCTACATTATGATGTTAAGAACTTAATTTGTTATCACCTTCGGTCAAATTAGTTAAGGGTTTAAACTTCATTGATTATGACCACATTTTCACATGGGACCAAGTATTAAATTTGTTCTGTTGTGGGAACTATAAGATATTGCTTTAAATCTCTATGGGACAGGCAGTTTTAATCCAGTGCTGTCATATTGTTTACACAGAGCAGTGGTTCTTAACCTGGGTTCAATAGAACCCCAGGGGTTCGGTGAGTTAGTCTCATGGCTTTGGAGGATGTGTGTGTCCATTCCATTAATGCTAGATGCATTAATATTCTTTTGACATCACCACAATACTCCAATGTTTCCAATGTTTCACCATAAGAAACCAAAGGCTATTGACAAATATTTATGGTAAATTCTAAAATTTGTTGTGTAATTTATTGCAAAAATGTCATACATGGAACAACCTGGTAGCATTGCTGTTCATACCACTCGTATGGTTCCTGACATCATTGCAGGGAACTTGGTAGTTGACTTGTGACTGTTGTGATTTTAGGTCATTTGTGATTTCCTTTTTAATATTACAATTCCTTCATACTCAAATACTNGAATAGTATGAATGTTGAATAGTATATAAAATAATAGTATATAGTATATAAAATAAGAAAGTGGATGGATGAATAAGCACACTATGGATTCACATGTATAATGGAATGTGATTGAAGTCAGCGTCCTTAATGCATGATTTGCAATTCCAAGTTTAGCAATCTAGCACAGTCTAGCACAGGCAAAAATATGGGAACACTTCCTAAATTTGCAACATAATGCTTGCTAAATTCAAGGAGAAGAGAGAATTTGAACAAAANACTATTTATTTTTCCAACTATAAAGGTTTCAGTGAATGCACATGAAACTTGCAGGGTTCAGTACCTCCAACAAGGTTAAGAACCACTGACATTTAAAAGATTCTTAAAGATTCTGTTGAGAGACAGCAACCAAGATGATTCAATAACGCTATTATTCAACTTAGNGACTGTGTATCAGTAAATACAAATGTCCTATAATATGGACACATATAAAGACAATTAGAGATAGCTAATAGTTTAAATGTCTTTGGTTTAAAAAAGAAAAGACCCCATCACTATAAAGTGCTAAAAAAAAAAATCCTCTAATTTAAACCAGGCTGGTATCCATCTACTTGTCCCCCCAATTCCCTCATACCAGAATTAGGGTTCTGCAGTGTTAGTGCTGGTTTAAAATAGTGGAGGATCTCACACTCATTAATTAATAAATTGATATACTGTTTAAAGTGTTTTTATTAGTCTTTTTTTAACTGTTTTTTTTTAGTTCTTTTTTTGTTTACAGACATTTCTCCAGCCCAGATCTCGATGTCAAAATTGATCCTCTCAGTAAAACCCATTTATTTTTACTTCCTATTTACTTTCCTGCTGCTGTCTGCAGATAATGGAGCCAGTACAAAGATGAGTGAGTGCAAACTGATTTGACATTTTCTACTGTATATGCTCAGAGGTAAAGAACATATAGTCACAAGCGTTTCCAAGCCAAGNACAACTTAAGCATTCGCATTTTCATTCTGTGAGCACTATTGAAGGAGGGGAGAGGCAGAGGGAGTCAATGTACTGTAAGGGTGTGCCCAAGCAAGCTCACTCAGCCTAGAGCTGAGGCAGACGTTAAAAGGATTTGTTTATGGCAAAGCATTTGCAACATTTGCACCAGGTACAGGTCATGTGTATATGTATATGTCCAGGTGAAAAGAAGTGACATTTCACAACCTATTTCAGAGGCTTNTATTAGAATGCAACATTTAGAAAGCATTTGCAAAGTGCTATAAATCAAATTAAACAAGTGTTAATTAATTTCTACATACAATAATATAAATTCTATATTATAAATTCAAATTTTTAAACTTCATAAAATGTATTTCATTATTTTATGAAATTGTAACATAATTGTGCACATAGTTCAAAAGAATTTAACTGCTGTGTGCTTGTATGCTATGTGCTGAAATTGGTCACAACAGCGAAAATATTTTTAAAAATTGAAATAATATTTCCACTGTATGACAGCGTACAGACACTAAAGATATTTAATTATTAACTGATATTCCGTTATTAAGTTTTGGTCCAGAACAACAATATTTTTCTTGCTTCTTTCTAATATTTTACTTAATCTTCAGTACACCTGAAAAGTTTGTATATTCAGCATGCACGACAAGTCTGCTTATATTCTTTTATTAACAAGTATATATTGATTATTTGGAATGTCAACTTTCAAAACTGTCATGCATGTATCCGACTTTAATNACACTGTTTCAACAAAAATCAAATGCTACTCTTTTCCTAATATGACAATATTGTTTTAATTAATTATTTCTATTTAAGGAAACATGTTACACTGCAGGAACAGTATCCTTGCATTTTCTTTTACTCAAACATTATGAATCTTTTTACTGTTACCAGGTTTATGGTTTTAGCATTTCCTGGTAAACACTACTGTGAAGATAATAGAAACAAAGAAGCAATCATCACTTTGCAATTTTATGCTAAACATGTTTTATAAAAGTTGTATAAACATGAATAACAAAAAAATCTTTTTATACACAGCAGAAATTTGTTGTTTTCAAAAACAACATTTAAAATATCTGCTCAAGTTTTATATGATTTTATTTTTCCTAAAGCCTCTGAAAAGATAACCAGTGAAATGTTAGCTATATTTTTTGACTTTTCCTTTTTAGAAAGTAAATGCAATGCAGTAAGGCAAATAAACATAGCTAGCCTTAAAAATAAGAATAGAACATTACCAATGCAACCTCTTAGAGTTATGACAACAACAGCCAGACCACTGCAAAGTGTTCTGTTAGGGAACCCACCTTATAAGTTAGGCCTCAACTTCCATTAATATATGAAGTAATACATTATTACGCACTCAAATCGGTTTAGTCACAAATAGGCTTTATTCAGCTCCAACAGGAATAACACAAAAAAAAAATCATTTTTACTAAAACATAACATTTAGTCTAAATTGTTAAAAAGTGTTACAAATGTCAGGCCGACTCTAGCTAACTTGTTAATATANACGTTAGATAATCCACTAGCAGCTTAAATAGTAAGCATGCAAATTTACAAATTAATAATTGAATTAATCAATAACAGCTTATCCTGTGAATGGTTAGATTAACCAATATCAGCTTATGCTGTAGCATCTGAAATTTATATATGATACTATGTGCAAAACAGAATAAGATCTTTACAATTCTTTGTCAGAGGCTTATATCACTGTATCACTTAGTTATTCNTAATGGCCTCACTTGGTTCACAGAAAGTAACCTAAAAAGTTGCAATATTAAACGTATGAGGCTGTACAACAAATCACTTTATGATGCATAAAACAGGTTATGAGACAGTCTGTATCGCAGTCCCGGCAGGTAGGCAAATCAGCAATAGATTGTTAGCTCACCCTTCTTGCTGCAGGTACAGTTCATATAAATCTTCACTATTCTGTGTAGTTGAAGGGATTTCAGTGTCCGGATGGGGATCGCTGTGGCAGCTTTCGGCGTCTCTCCCACTCGCCCGCTCGTGCAGTTCTGCCTCGATCTCTCCTCCTTCCCGGTCACCTGACCCGTTGGTTTCCTCCACCCGCTTGGTATGAAGTATCCCAGGAAACAAGCAAAACTTCCTCTGGTGCATTATTGTTTGGCAACAAATCTTTATTCCAATAAAATATAATACTCACAATGAGCAGTGGACATTCAGATTCAAAAGATCCCAGCAGGGATGGAAACGTGTTGGTTCAATACAGATATGATATGAAATGCTTTTATGACATTTGAATCTGAATGTCCACTGCTCATTGTGATTATAATATTTTACTGGAATAAAGATTTGTTGCCAAACAATATTGCACTAGAGGAAGTTTTGCTTGTTTCCCCATATCCCCATATCGGGAGCGCCTGTCCTTAGAGACGTAAGAGATGAGATCGNCTCGGAGAACCGCCTTGGCGGTTTGCCAGAAGAAAACAGCATCTTCCGCGTGCGCAGCATTAGAGGAACTAAAAGAGTCCCAGGATGCCTGGAGCATATCCCGGAAGGTAAGGGATTGAGAAAGGGCGCCAGGGAAGCGCCAGACACGCGATGTGCCCACGTCCAAGCCTGAGACCATCTCGAACCACACCAAGGCGTGATCCGAGATGCAGATTGGCTCAATCGAGGCGCTGCGGACCCGGGGGAGGAGCATGGTAGAAAGAAGGAGATGATCCAGCCTGGACAACGTTCCATGCGCAGCTGAGAAGCATGTATAAGAGCGGGTGGTAGGATGCCTACAGCGCCAAACGTCACTTAAGTGGAGTTGCAAGGATATCGAAGAGATATTCAGATGGGGGAGGCGTAGATGAGAGGAGGAGGAGAGTCTGTCCAAGATGGGAGAAGTCACCATATTAAAGTCCCCGCCCACCAGTAAGGGGGAGTCACACAGAGGTAATAATTTTGATAGCAGTCGGCAGTAAAAGTCATGGGAGTAAACATTGGGCCCATAAAGGTTGCAAAGGGTAAGTCGCAGGGGTCCAATGGTGCATGAGGTAATTGTGTAGCGCCCCTCNGTGTNAGCAATGTCAGAGTGNACAGAATAACAGAGACGTTTACTAATCAGCGTTACTACCCCCCGAGATCTGGAATTGTAGGACNCCGAGGACAGCGGAACGTAGNCCAGCATCGCCAACTTGGGTATCTCTGTAGGCGGCAGGTGGGTCTCCTGTAGGAGGGCAATATCAATATGTAGTTTTTTAAGGTAAAGGANTAGTTTCTTACGTTTTACCGGGGAATGGATCCCACCAACATTCCACNTGCCTATTTTTAGGGCGGCCATCGGGCAAGGAAAAGGCGAGAACAATGCACAAACTGAGCTGGAACCATGATATCTACAACATCACACACCAAACCCCAATAAGGGACTATAAAACATGAGAGCCATGGCAGGGGGTCCCCGGGGCGACAGCGGAAAAAACAGAGGGAGTGCCACAACAGAGGGAGGGACAGAAAGAAGGGGGGAGACGGAGAAGGAGGAGACGAATAGGGAGGTGGGTCAGGAACCCAAGGCGGAGAGCCTTGGGAGGGTCCAAGTACCAAGTAAAGCAACCGGAGAAAAGCATCAGGAAACCATGGGCGAGAGAGTGGCCCCAGGCCAACCGCGGTGCAGGAAGAAGAGCCCTGAAGGGGGGGAAAGTGGGGGGAAAGGGGGGGGAAGGGCACAGGGAGCAATGAACAGTGCAATCAACGTAAATAACATGGTAACATTCGGCTAAACATAGTAATATGAAACATGACTAACCAATCCCGAATCCCCCCGGTTGAAGGCACCTCGAGGACGGGGCCCCCAACCAGAGGCAGTGGGGGCAGGACAGAGTCGCTGCCGGCGATGTGGAGCAGTCCAGGCGGTATGGTCCNAGCGCGGGGAGCAGCAAGTCGTCGAGCGGGTTCCATCCAGGCTACACGACGTAGATCAGCAGACGAAGAAAGGAGATGAACGAAACTGCCATGCCGTGGATTTGTGCAGGGGGGTAAAACCGGGGCTGGGATCCACAGAACAGGAAACATCCGGGGGAGCCTGGAAATGACGGCGTCAACAGTCAAGAGAAACAGAGATAGCCAGGGCTGGGGAACCTCACCCGTGGCGACGGGTTGAGCAGGGTAAGAAGAGTCCCCCGGNGACCGTAGAGAAACGTTGGAAGGCAGGAGGCCAGACAGGGAGNCCAATCCCGACGAGNNNNGGGGAGGACATCTTAGGTAGGTATCAACCGAGGCTGGGGTCTACCGGCGGGTCCGTCTGAGCAGGGTGCGAGGAGGCAGCTTCTTCTTCCAGGTAGGCTGCAGCATCAGAGGGCGTCTGAAAGTCCTTATATTCATCATCCAGGAACAAGCGGAGCCGGGCAGGGAAGAGAAGGGTAAATTTGCGGCGTGTGCGAAACAGCTGAGTGCAGATAGGAGAAAAAGCTTTGCGAGCAGCCGAAACTTCTGCTGAATAATCTTGAAATAGGCGCAGACAGTGTCCTTCCCATAACAGTGCTTCGATTTTCTTCGAGGCCAGCCACATTGCCTCTTTGTGTTGGTAGTTGAGGCACCGAAAGATAACAACCCGTGGGCGTGTGGGGCCGTCGTCCGGGGGCGGGCCAATCCGATGCGCTCTCTCGATGACTAGTGAGTTACTGATATCCGAGATCTGCAGTAAAGATGGTAGCGATGTATGTAGGAAGGAGAATAGAGCTGAGCCCTTGTAGGTTTCCGGGAGACNGACCAGGCNCAAATTATTACGCCTAGAGCGGTTCTCCAAATCATCAATCCGGTTCTGTAACTTCAATTGCGTCTTTTTCAGAGAGGCTATAGTGTCTTTCATGTCCTGGACATCTGTAAAGTTCTCTCCAGAGACCCTCTCCACCTCAGACACTCGTTGGTTAAGCCCAGCCAGCTGGACCTGGAATGCTGCCAGGGACCTCTCAATGGAATCCACATGTGATTTAAACAAGGGAGCCATAGACTCCTGTACTGCTTTAACCACCTCCGCATAGGTCATGGGTGCTGGTGCAGAGGCTGCAGAATCACCAGCGGGTAGTGCAGGAGGTTGAGCAGGAGAGGGGGAGCTGTCAGTCTCAGCTTCTGCCGCCAGCTTATCAGTCTTCGGCCGCGGCTGCTTCGGGGGCATTGTGGGGAAGTGCCGCTTCATACAGAGGCTCCCAGGCACTGGAGGGACAAGGGAAGGAGGTTGGGGGGAAATGCAGGGCNATATGACGCTCGATATGTACTGGAACACCGCGGCTGCCACGGAGCTGTCGGAGGACGCGGCTCACACCATGGCGACCGGAACCGGAAGTCGAATTAAAACTGTTTATTGTATTTGCAAGCTTGTAATGATACATTCTGCTGATGTGGAGGGGGTAATATAATTCGAACTGATAGGATCCTAAGAGACTGTGTGTGTGGGAACTGTTATAGAGCCCGTGTTGAATCAATTACGTTGTGATATTATTGCAGATATACTGAATATTGATTGGAATTTGGTTGTTCATAAGGGTAACCGATAGGCGCCGTATCACACCGCTATATTTATTACTTGCTTATGATTTATGGTGAGAGTACGGATAGTATAAATCTATCGCATATGTAAATAGATAATCAGCAAGTCTTAATATCACACAATATGAGCATACTAACTATCTGACCACATCTTTATTATATATTTGGGTAAAAATGCATACCAAATCCCAATGAAGAGGGTGTGTTTTTAATGAATGAGTCAGGAGGAGAGCTACATAGAAACATAGAAAGTGATGGCAGATAAGAGCCACATTGCCCATCCAGTCTGCCCCATTGTGTATTTAAAACTATACNAACCCAGATTTATTCGCTATTTTTTTTGAGACTCAGAATACCCTTTATTTATTTATTTATCCCAAGCATGCTTAACTTGTTCATTTCCCCTGGCTGATGAATTGTTTTTAAACTGAGTCG
>JABWIB010015751.1:0-12127 GCA_016617825.1 Platyplectrum ornatum
CCTGAGTGCCAGTGATGTGCGTCCTGAGTGCCAGTGATGTATGGCCCCTGTTGTCTCATTGCTATTATATATATATTGGATTGTCCTCTAGTTTTCATCTTTCTCTTGGGCTTGTTAATGTTTGTTTATACTGATTGTTTGTATATTTTGGCTTTATTCTGCTATGAGCTATTGATTGATTGTGCTTTGTGCTGTATTATTGACAAGCATAGCATAGACGTCATAGAGAAGCTGATGTGTGGTACCAGGTTCTCATGCGATCCACCATGGACTGTGTGGATGCACTGTTATCAGGCTATCAGGTTATTCCTCCTGCATAATGGACATTCTTGTGGGTATAATGAGATAATCACATTCTGGTTAATAGTGGCTCTTTCCTGTGTGAGATGGCCAGGAGTAGGCTACAAGTTCACATGAGTATAACGCCATGGTTATAAATGAGATTATGTACAGTGTTTGTCATACGGTGGCTGTCTTCCTGGAATCTACCATTATGTTTACAGGTTTCTGCTTCATATGCTTTGAGATACTCTGTAATAAACATGTAACTTATAATATATATGACATGCAGGCTTGTTTCTATGTGTGTATATGTATACAGTCATGTGTTCATATGTGTTATAATGAACTGATGCATTGATGCTTACTATGATGAGCCTTTCTAGAGAGACCATCGCTATGTGTGCTATTTTGTGTTTGTATGTATATATTTATCTGTGAAGTAAGTGCTTTACCAGAGATCTTTAATATTTTGTCGGTTGTTTAATTTCTCCCAGCTAAAGGTTAAATGAACTACATGGCAGTAAAATGTTCTTCCATACTATACATAAGATTTGCATTGTGGTAATTCATCCCCTTGCTGGATTTAATGAGAGCTTAGAATGAGCTGTGCTGGCATTAGCACTGTGTACTGTGCTGTCCATGGTGCTGAACGGCAGCGTGGTATCCCCGAGCATATCACAGCAATGACAAAGGTCAATTGTTCTAAGGTAGTGTCACAACATTGTGTGATATGGCTAATTTTGTCACAATATCATAAGAATATTCTACATATCACATAAACACCAGTAAATGAAAGCATTATGTTATAGTTCCCTGCAGATATGTGCTTCATGTCAAGGTGTTCAAAGCATTGTACCTCATATATACTGTTGTATGAAGGAAGCTGGGGGAAGCTTCTACTGATCACTGTATGTGTTTATGTCTGTGTTAGGTTACATATATATTGATTCATATAATAATCAACTAACACACCTATGAAGTATTGATTATATATAGAATAGTGGTCTTTCCCCTTTAAATAAGTTCTTTTGCCTTAAACATGAGAAGCAGATATTATTCCACAGGTCTCCCTGGTACAGGGTGATACAAAAAACATTCCATGTGCCTACTAATGAAGTTATTGTAAGAAATTGGAATTTTCAGAATATAAAACATTTCGGACAGGAGTTACAAGAAGTGATATGATGGCGCTGGAAGAAGACATGTGAAATTTACTCCCCAATTTAAGAGGATTATGGCTTATGAACTATTGACATTAGAATAACAAATTTAATACTGATGAAGTAATAAATACCAAGGATCTGCTCTCTTACGATAAGCTTTTATCCAATCAGTATATCCAACGTGTGTTAATTGTATATGTTGTAACCACGTGTGTATGCTGTCATTCAGTGTATAAAGATAGCTACCCAGTGAATTGGAAGTCAGTTCAGAAAACATATGATTCAACATCACTCATGGTGTCTGTCTCATGATTCTGGGCTCTTGGCCGGCTGAAGTCAGGGTATCCTGATCGATGATCCAGGTGGTGTGGGTACTCAGTTCCGAGTACCCTAACAATAGATATTAATGTGATGTGCTTATTTTGTCCTTAATGAAGGGATCTTTGCATATAACAGTCTGTTATGCTGGGTACACATCAGATCATCTTACCAATCAGCAGATAAATGACAGCAGAAATCTGTTACATGTGTACTCACAGAACATGCATTTTGTTGATGGTACGGGGTTGGATGAGATAGGGATAGGTGAAAGCGCTCCCCCTTAATGTGTTTGTTGTTGGTGTAATTGTTCTATGGTATTTATTAAAGTTTGAACTTCTTTGTGGCACAGTTCATGTTGGTTTAATGTTGCTCTTGTAGTGGTTCACGTAGACAGTAGGAGGAAGAAGGAGAGATGGAAGAAACACATAAGGTGATAGCGTCGATATAGTTGTGCCGTCTAATTCAAAACGCACTCACCCTTTATGTGTCTTGTGCTCCATGAGGAAGTGACTACTAGTCTGCACCCATACAGAACTACTGCACCCAGCAAAAACAAACGTATTAAAAAAACTGACCAGGGATCCCTGGAAATTGTTATTTAGTAACCACTACAAGAGCAAAATTAAACCAACACGAACTGTGCCACGAAGGAGTTCAAACTTTACTAAACACACCATTTATTACACCAACAACAAACACATTAAGGGGGAGCGCTTTCACCTATCCCTATCTCCTCACACCCTGTACCATCAACAAAATGCATGTTCTGTGAGTACACATGTAACAGATTTCTACTGTCATTTATCTGCTGATTGGAAAGATGATCTGATGTGTACCCAGCATTAGGGGCCTGAAACAAGTATTAAGTCTTCATAAAATGTTTCAGTAAGTTTGGTAACTTAGGGAACTATTCAAAGCTAAGAATCCCTATTAGGTCTTCACTGTTTCCTTGTCTCTCTCATACAGTATTTCTCTATCTCTGTAGGTTGCTATTGACAAGTCACGTTTAGTATGGACTAGGTACAGAGCGTTTATGAATTTCAGTTGGGAGAATGTATAATTAGAAAATTGTATAATGGGTACTGCCTTTATAATAAATTGGAAGTTGATAAAAAAATAGTGTTGATATTTTATATGCTAAGTAATGAAATAATAAAGAATCTTGTACTCAGACTGATATAATTAGATTGATTCATACTGACTGATCCACTTTATTTCTTGTTAATATAAAATGAGCCTTTTTTATATCCCTGTAAAAATGCTTTGTTAAAGCTTCATATTAAGGAGCTCAGACTAATGTAATGTATTTGTGAAAACAAATTATGAGAGTTAATTATATTAAATTCGGATAACATAATGTAGTAAATGAGTTTTTAAAAATGAAATCACAAACACCAATATTTAAAGAATTTGTTTATTACAAATGATCTTTATTAGGTCACAACTAGCTTGGGGCATATTCATTTATTCCCATAAGCAACCCATTAGGGAAGCAGATACAGTTTTTAAATGCAATAAAATGTTGCATTGCAATATTGGCTTACAATACACAAATTCCACTTTATTCTTATACATAGACCTATTTAGTATAGAGTATCTATATTTGTATTCTGCATTCGCAGCATATACGCACAAAGCCATCTTTAATGTTTAGGAAAACAGTGCACCTGCCCAGGGTCCCACATTGTTAGGGACTTAGCTGGGTCTAAGCAAGAGGCCAATTAGATACCTAGTACCATGTACTGTTCAAGTAGTTCAGAAGAGTGGCGTGCACTGCGTGACTACCCTGCTTTTATATAGCAAGTACGGAAATGGGGAGGAGGGAGAGAAGCCAGGAAGGATAACTAGACAGACACATGCAAGGAAGGGATAGAAGGGATGGCTGTATATGGAAAAGTGTGAAGGAGGGAAGATGTAATGATAAAGGGACAACAGTGTCATAAATGCAAGATTTTATTTTATTGACCATTAACGTTTTTAGTGAATGGGTTCAGACATATGTAAGGGGGTCTTGTGCATTGCATTGTCCGGGGTCTAAACTGTTGTTAAGACAGTCTGTATATGTGTGTGGTCTATTAAAAGTCCCAATTGCTAACAAGTAATGTGATCTGGAATGTAGTACGTCCAGTAGCAACACACATAAGCCCAAAATTCTGCTGTAAGTCATAAGTGCAAGAATATTAAAGGTAATACTGCCTGTTATCTCCCCAGCAGCATACATGACATTACAGATATTAGGTAAAGATATATCAGTGTCACACAAGCTTAAATGTAATGTAGAATTGTTACAATATTACTATTTACAGAGTGAACAAGAAGGAATTGGATCCCTCTATAGAGGCATATGCAGAATTTATAGCTAACCCCCAGTAGTGTGGGATTTTGCTCTCCTGCCTATCCATATCACTTACAATGTAGAAGGGTTATCTGTAAGGCCATGACTTATATATGTGGTAGAAGGACGATAAAGATGTCAGTAACCAGACATTATGCATTGGTACTATTGGACGGCAACCAAAACCGAGACAACTTGTTCACAGACAACTTGTTGGGACTGTAAAACAATATACAAGAGACTGTATAACTTGCTAAAACAGAAGAATTCTCAATATTAATATTTCCTTATAGTTTATATGAAATAAAATGTATGCATGGAATGTTATGATGACAAGTCCATTTTTTAAGCACCTTCTCACTAGAGAAAACAAAACCACAAGGCAGCTTTTGGCGTATTTCCCAGCACTTTTTCAAATCACTTCTGTATCTCTTCCTCCAAACCCCTGACAGGTAAATATAGCAACTTGTGTCTTTTTTTGTTGCTGTTGTCTTCCTCCATTCACTATTTTATAGAAATCAACTATGGCTCTAAATACAACATGATAATCACAATGTTTCTGTGTATGTTTAATTAATAACACATTGCGCCAATATTTACCTAAATAGCAGAAAATTACACCCTTTAAAATACTGAATATACCCATAGGAGCAGAATCAATTAAGTGCAATGTGTACCCGGAACATACATTGGACAAAATTACATCACTGACTTTTATTTAATTCCTTGGAGTTACAAATGTAAACCTCCAATGCCTGGATATTGTGAAGGGAATCGACGCACTTTGCACTTTTTTCCCGTCGTTATGGTCATTTGAATCAGGCCCATTATATAAAAAGTTTTTTAACTCTGATATCACTTAATAGCTACACAACAATATGACAACTTAAAGTGCATTGTTAAGGTGAACATATAACCCATGCTGCACTTTCTGTAAGAATTTGGATCAGACTACCGTACTGTAAGTGTTGGAGGGGTGATGAATGTAATTAGCGCAG
This sequence comes from Platyplectrum ornatum, assembly GCA_016617825.1. Lineage (NCBI taxonomy): Eukaryota > Metazoa > Chordata > Amphibia > Anura > Limnodynastidae > Platyplectrum > Platyplectrum ornatum. The sequence goes on from JABWIB010015751.1 coordinate 5,100, forward strand.
TCATGAGATGCCAATATGTCTTCATTTAAGTGAATACCCAGCAAATGTTTTAAGGTAGGTGTCTAGTCTAGTGACAGTTCCTTGTGCAGTTTCTTGGGCCTCTCATCCTTTGCATCTCAGATAGTTGCATCATTGAACTTGGGATGTTTTTATTGAAGAGTTTGGCTAGTACTCTGCAGTATGTGAGTTAGTGCATAATGTTCTATATTGAACAGAATTTATTTTAATAATGTGTTCCAGAGTCTTACAGGAAGATTTCATTTCTGGAGAGATATCAGGAAATGTTTTCCTTGGTAAACAACAAAAATATTACCTTTCTCACCATGCATCAAGGAAAGATTCCAAATGTCACCCCATCTTGCCATGTCTCAGTGTAAGTTACTGTATATCCCTCTGTGTCTTCAGCTCTGGCTGATTCTCTTCAACAACAAATTATTTAACACACCATTTATTATCCCTCACAACATGTGATAATACATTAAATACATTATAAATTATTTCTGGTACTTAAGTTAAACATCAGTATATGCCACCAAGCATTTATTATTGAATATTTATTATGGTCCTCGCAAGAATAGAGATGTAACATGGTGTACTTCTTATGTATCTTGCACTTCCTTTATTTGTATCTATTTAATGATCTGTAGATTACAAACAATAGATTCTTTTTTTATTAATAGTAAAACTATTACACAGGGTTGCAGACTCTCCCAGAATTTCTTACAGGGGATGACAAATTTTGGACAAGTCTCCATGTATCCTGGGAGATTCAGCCGGAAATCTCCCGGGACCTGTGCCGAGGCAGTGACTGTAGCCCCGAGAGGTAAATACAGGCATTTGGCAGGCAGAGGGACCAAAAGCCAGCAACCCTGATATTACATATGAAATATATTGTATGGCAGTTATAGCAAAGTTTTCTTGTCTGGATGCTCAGAATGTTTTATTTATGGTTGTGATACATACAAAACAAACTCAAACATTACTTTAAATAGAGCAGGTCTTATTGCATTTAAACACAACACAACCTTGATTCATTTTCTAATAAGTGAAGGTTACTTTGTAATTATATAAGCAAAAAAAATTGTTTTTGATGCAAATTCCATGGAACATTGTTCAGAAGCCTTGAGTCTTCCTTTTGAAAGGTTTGTTCTGTAAGTGACACATAAAAGCAAAACTTTTTGTGCATCCAGAAAATGTAAAACTAGCTCTATATTTCTATGCCAATTTCTGACTGACTTTTTTAGCCTGATCCTATTCCATATCCAAACTCTTCATTTCTGCTACCACTTCACATTCACATTTATTTGTTCATCCCATATTCTTTACACTTAGTACCAGAAACAATACATACTGGGTATATTAATAATATAATAAGGAATATATTATTATATATGTGGTATATTAGGGATCTGGGAATGGTACACTATAATCCTAATACACCACACATACATTATATAGTGCCATCTCAGACCTTTAATTTACTTTATACAGTGTGCTGGCTCAAGGCCCTGAACATGACACTCATGTAATACAGCTACATTGAGGGGGGTTTCTGGGCTCATGGAACCCCCTGCTTTTGCCATTGAATCAGATGTAGCACCTTTGCCTTGCATTAAAGTGACGTTCACCTCATTTGTAAAGTTCCATTTTAAATGTGCATTACAAATATTTATTGAGCTTCATCGACAGAAGATCAATAAATTACTAAATTCGGGAAATTCTTCTCTAAGGGGAATTGGTAAAATCATATAGCTATTAATATTAATACTTGGTAAATGTATTTTGAGTAATGTAATGATAAGGATTATATTTAGATAAATTAGTTGTATAAAAAGTGATTTGTCATGCATAGTTGTTTTATTGTATGAATCTTGTTTAAGAAACAGTCGAGAAATACCAGAAAGAAGAATTGCTACAAAACAGCGGAGCCAGAGATAATAAAACTGCATTGATTCATCCTGTGTCTTTGTGTGAATTGTCAAAATTGAAATGTATATTTGTTTCTAAAATATTTTAGATATAGTATTTTAAAATCAGACCTGGCACATCTTTTATCCACAGATGAAGTTATAAGGAGATGGCAGCTAACTGAGGAAGCACAAAAAATTATATTTTTCCCTGTCCTTCCCTCAAGATTACCGAGTTCCAGAACCCTACATTAATGTCCGATGTGCGAGGAAGCAGATCCACATGGATACAATAACTGCTGCCCCTTGCCATGATTTGCACGGCTAACCCCTCCTACAGTGCATGGATTAGCTATGTATAGAATATAACCCCGTTGCCATATGGATTAATTATGTGATAATAACATCAGGGACACATATTAGGAATTAGGTAACTGATTTGTGTAAGTCGGAATCCTGTCCAGTGACATGAACTGCCCTATTTAGTCGATTGCCAGGCACCATGGAAAGGCTTCAGAAAAACTTCTGTGTGGAGCTTCTTGTAGTGAAGCCGAAGCAGAGAAAATCTTGCTGTTACTAACAGCTGGCTCTCTCCAGCATGCTGGCGGCCGGCCCATACCTCCTGTGTTTGCCAAGAGTTCCAATTCTACGCACCATCCTGAAAGAGACCAATCATCTGTCAGTAGCTGTAATGTACCATATATGTTGTGGAATGTCGAGAGTAAGGGGAATTAGGTTAAGCATTATTATTTGTTTATTTATCAAAAGGTTACACCATGCTTCCATATTGTTATCATATTCTTATGAAATGTTATGTAATGCATGTGATTTCTAAGGCACAAAATAAAAGTTACATAAAATCAAGGTTGCCGACTGTCCCGGAATTCCCAGGAGACTCCTAGAAATCGAGCAGTGCTCCCGGAAGATCGGGCAAACCTCCCAGTTTTGTTTAAACTAGCTGTGCTTTATTAAAAGGGACTCAACAGCATTGTGCCGTCAAATCCCATCCCTATGCAAACGTTAATTTCTGCCCTCCGACACCTCTTCCGATAAAATGTTAAATGGACACATTTCCACACTTACGGGCTAACCACGATGATATGCATTTAAATGAACCAACTTGCCAAAGGTGTTAAACCTACTCATATTAATCTAACCATTAGATTTATCAAACAAGCTGATAGGAAATAACAGGGAAAGTTCTGATGGGCATTACAAATAGCTGGAACAATGCCAATAGCCACGTGCATTGGCTGCTTGCTGATAGTTTGATGCATGACACTGGTGGCACATCTTTATTATGTCACATTACTATGGTTTTGCATGAAGTCCTTTATAGAGGCTGCTATTTAGATCTATATGTTAGAATACATAATAACGTGCATGAATAGTGAGTGGTGAGTGCTCACATGAAGCTGTCTCATCAATAGCTTTTGGTAAGCTAGGCTGATGACACTAATGTGACTGTGTAGCATGTGTTCCTCCTGTCATTTCATCACACGGCCATAGACTGTTCAGCAATCCATGGTGGAATTCTCTAGGGCAATCAAGACCATGCAAATAGAAATAGGTGGATCTCCTCTGGATATACAGTAACCATCTCTTCACTAATACATGGATACACGTTAATAAATTACCAGTACATACAAACAAACCATATTTCTAAAGCGTAATCCAAGGTAAATGTGTTGGTCAATAGGATGCTTTTTCCCTTTCGTCGTTATAGTTACCATTTTGGAATTCAGATTTTAAGAGGTCACTGCTGGCAATTCCAGTGGCACTACTCTGCAGTATGTGAGTTAATTATCACTTCAGTAATTTGCTTTTACTATAATAGTAAATATTAGTATAAAGTATATTCATTATATTCACCACTGATAATCTAAGGTAGACAGGAACCAGATTTCATGGCGTAGATTATTGATAATAATTTAAGTTTAAGTGATAAATGTGCTTAAATAGATACAATGTATCAGCTGTAATAAAGTCATATTAACTCCTACAAACAAGTACTCATTAATGAGAGGCTCTCAGCCTTTCATAGGATAGAAAGGTATCAGTAATTGTTTTTATTCCCTGTACATTTAGCTAATGACTGCCAGTGCCTCCTGCATTCCTTGCTATACAGTTACTATCACTATGGGGCATGTGTACAAAGGCCTAAATGCTTAACCTACAGACTTCATTTAAGAACTGAAAATTATCAGTGGATGGTTTTTTTGTGCAAATGTGTTACAGAATCTATACGTATAATTTTCAGGCGCTGGTACAGCTCTGAATCAGAGGGTGTAAGAACAACAACTGAGCTTAAATACATGTGACACGGATTATCATGAAATGTCCTGCAAGCCCATGTGGTTTATGGCTAAAATGATAAACTTAGGGGGCTGGATCCACACGTACATACGTACTATTGAACTTACGAGTGTAAAGTTATGAGTGGGCAAAACCATGTTAAATTTCATTAGTTGCAAACAGTATTAGAGTTGAAAGATGATGTTCCATCCCAAGTCTAATAACAGTGTAACAGTAACGCTGGTCAGTATCTGTGTGTAAAAATGCAAAAATAAAGTATTCTCCCTGCATGCACACACTGACATTCATTTTACCCCCCCCTGCAATTCAACATGGTTTTACCACTGGTAGCTTTCCGCTCGTGAGTTCAATAGTACGTAAGTATTAATTTAACTTATTGTGTCTATACATTAAAATTACAATTTTTTTGTTGAGAGTAAGGGGAATTATGTTAAGCATTATCAGAATTTTTAAAGTCTTAACCTACTCTTGTTACATGTGTTGTCACCGTTCAAACCTTTGTTTATATTATATTATATATATTATATATATAACATAATGAATGTAATATAATAATTATATTTTTATTAATAATAATAATAATAATAATAATAATATCGTAATTAGTAATGAAAGAATGTTCCTGTGAACATGTGAAAAAAATATATAATTGTAAGTAAAATAAGTATGACATAAAACTGAATTAATCAATTAAAAATGTTTTTAAAAAAACATGCTTCCTATCTATTACCTAGGTGGTTACATTAGTAACATTTTCATACAATTAGCATAGCGCCTGCAAGGTTAAATGCAACACCAGTGACCTTGTATAGCTGTTATTACATTAGTCCAACCCTCCTGCTTAGAAAGTAGGAAGTCGCAGCTGTGCATTGCCATCTAGTCTGAATAGCCATAGCTGCAATGTCTGCTCTACCCACATAGCATCCGTGCATTTTAAGGTCATTTTAAGGTCATTTAGTAATTTGTGCAAAACCTTTTGTCCACACAAATCTTGACTCCCTTTGCAATCATCTTTAGAGATGGGACTCGGCAGTCATTACACTCATTGAACTTGTTGAAATAATCAAAGTACAACCCCTAAAGGTGACATCTGTCAGTTGTCTAGACCACACAGAACCCTGTGGCATAATCACACAAATCCAGGGCTGAACAGTCCACATTTGGGTCCACAAAGCCTAGGGTCATGTCAGAGTATAATACCAGCATTGGTCCAAATATACCTTACTTTTAATAACTAGTACTGTTTTAGTTTACCAAACATATTGTATATACTTGAGCATAAGCCGACCTGGATATAAGCCGAGGTGCGTCATTTTACGAAAAATAAACTGGGAAAACTTATTGACTCGAGTATAAGCCTAGGGTGGGAAGCAAAAAAAAAAAAAGCACCTTTTAGCAAGGTAATTATTATTACCTAATATACCCACCTCTCTGGGGGGACACACTATCACTGATCCTAGCTAGGATTGGTTTTATATTAAATATTCTTTTCTAGTACCACTTGCACTCAGAGATTAATTAACCCATACTAAGTATATTCCATGGATACATGGATGCTGCCCAAGTGTACTATGTACTAGTACTAGTGCAGATATCGCGGGAACGTGGCCCGTCTAGAAGGCAGCACTCCCCACAAAATGAATGTTGGAGAGAGCAGAGACTGCAGATGCAGGTGAGTTGGAGAGACCGGAGCCCGCACTGCACCTCAGAACAGGTAAGTCAGGTCAGGTCAAGTCCATTGACTCAAGTATAAGCCGAGAGGGGTATTTTCAGCACAACAAAATGTGCTAAAAAACCTAGCTTATTCTTGAGTATATACAGTATGTGTACTTTTTACTGTAAACCTATTAATATATTATATTAATAAATGTAATATATATAGCCGCAAGAAGATGAAATAACACTACTATGAGTATTTTATGCTAGTTGTGAAGATTTGATAGGGATAATTATTTCCTGTGTAAGTATCCAATGTTTGATTAAACATATGTTGAAAAGGTTCTCCATTCTTGATGGATGACATTCATTTACTTTGCTTTGTGGTGTGGTCTACATTATAGTTCACATTGTATTGATTTTCAGCTCCACAATGGTGTTTTAATACACTATATATTTCCAGTTTCATTCAGTTATATTTCATACATATTATGAAACTTGGAAAGTTTTTTCGGTGGGTCTCATGGAATGTGCTTCTTTGTATTAATATAAGTATGCATAAGCAATTACTGTGAGGTAACAAGAATGTTTATTAAGTTGCAAGTTGCTGCACATTCTTTTAATTAACATAAACAATCTGTGTGCCAACTAGAGGCCTAACTTTATAGACTAGGCTCCTGTAGGAAAGAGGCAGGGGGCAGGGTGGCTGGAGCAGTGTGGTAGGGGCAGAGCAGGTGCAATTTCATTTAAAAATCTGTCAGATTGACAGCTTACATGGCAGGAGGAGCATCTGCCACCCCCACCACCATGCCCCTCAGTCCTTCTTTTATGCCCATCATACTCCTCAGTTCTTCTTTTATCCCCATCATGCTCCTCAGTTCTTCTTTTATGCCCATCATGCTCCTCAGTTCTTCTTTTATGCCCATCATCCCCCTCAATCCTTCTTTTATGCCCATCATGCTCCTCAGTCCTGCTTTTATGCCCATCATCCCCCTCAATCCTTCTTTTATGCCCATCATGCTCCTCAGTCCTGCTTTTATGTCCATCATCCCCCTCAGTCCTGCTTTTATCCCCATCATCCCACTCAGTCCTTCTTTTATCCACATCATGCTCCTCAGTCCTTCTTTTATCCCCATCATACTCCTCAGT
>JABWIB010015760.1:0-10002 GCA_016617825.1 Platyplectrum ornatum
TGGAGCTATCCACAAGTTACACCCCTTATGTGAAGCACTGGTCACAATCTCCCTGAAATCCATTTGCAAATGTAGGCAACCCTGATGTATATTGGTGTCACTCCTATATCTTGATATGTCACACACGTTGTAGAATGCCATCTCAGACCTTTATACAGTGTGCCAGCTACTAATACTTACTATAACCTGCATATAATACAGTGACGTTAAGGGGGGTTTCTGCCCCCCCGTGTTTTTCTATGTATACAGCTGAATATTGGGGTTTATCTGGGTCTATGGCTAATGCTCTTTCCATTGCTTCCCTTCCAGGTGCCCCCTGTTCCTGCAAAGACAACTGCAAGAACTGTGCCTGCAAGTCCTGCAAGAAGAGTGAGTAGTTATTATTATTATTATTATATTATTAATGACCCCATCCTGGCTTCTAGATATATTCTCCATGGTCATGTGCTTTAATATATAAAAATAAATATATTTCATCTGTTTCATCCCTGGGTTCCTTTATGTTTTAAGGCACGGTCATAGAGTGGACCCAGAGATGCACTTTTTTCAGGTGCATGCAGAGGAATCTTGCCTGGCCTTATGTTCTGTAAATTAGAGTTAAGCTATGGCGTTTTTCCAATTTAACTCTTACTCTGTATTCACGGTTCTGTACTTGCTTCCCCTGCAGTTTAGTGTTTGGTTTTGCCCATTACCCCCCAAAACTGTAGATCAGCCCCTTGGTGTGACCTGCTCTTCCATGCGTGTCTGTCACCATTAACCCTTTATAGTGCTACCTGTTGCATCTGCCTCTGGGACCCCCTCTATTCATGGATGGATGGGAATCCTATGGCTTTGATCCAGAGTAAATGTGTTTCTCTATTTATCCACTGACCCAGAAGAGACGACGATTCAGCAGAATGAAACTGCTGACTTTGTGCATTGTGTCCCCTGCAGAGGGATTTGGTTGTTATCTGTTTGGGGTANTTGTTTCAGTCTATGGATGATTCCTGTTAATACTCCGTCTCTCTGTCTCCCCCTACAGGCTGCTGCTCCTGTTGCCCGGTAGACTGCAGTAAGTGCAGCCAGGGATGCCACTGTGAATCGGGATGTGACAAATGCAGCTGCTGCAAGTGACCCCGTACTGTCCCCTCCGTTACTACATAGTGTTTACTGATTGTCTGTTATTGATTATGGCGTCTCTGCAGTATGTGTAAAGTCTGGATAAATCTCTTGTTATTTTGTTAATAAAGAATCTCTAAATCACAGTGTGTGTTATATAATAATATATATATATATATATATAAGGTGGCCTGAAACGTGATGGGTTGGGCTGAGCCACGCAATCTGGGTACAATGCCTGTCTAGACAGGGGGTGCATGAGACCGTCTCCTATGAACCTGCTGTAACCGTACCTATACATACGCCCATGTGTCATAGCTTATAGGTAGGTCACACTATTGGTTGCATGACAAAGGGCTTTCAAGAAGATTACATTTGAGTTTAACCAGTTACAGGAGGTCGGCGTTTTTCTTTGGGTGAGAACAGGACTGATGCTGGAGGGTTGTAGGTGTAGAGAAATGTGAGGACACATTACAAAATAGAATAGTAGTTGATACATGGAACAGCCNCTAGAGGTGGTAGTCTTAGACCCCCTTCACACTGACTACCCTGGTAAATCAGTCTTCTACTACCAGGGTAGTTTGGTGGGGATCAGAATTACCCTGGTCATTAACCTGGTTCACACTGTTGAATTACCCTAACTACCCTGCTCAACATCATTCACACTGAACCAGGGTAGTTGGGTGGAGCATCTGTTTCATTGTTATAATAGAGCTGTGAATGGCTTAAAAAAATTTCATAAAAAAATGAAATAAAAGAAATGGTAAAAAAATGTAATTAAAATATTAAAAAATATATTTTTAGAAAAATGCATAAAGAATGAAATAATTGTTTAAAGGAAAAACTTTAAATAAAAAATAATAAACATAAATCAATTAAACACATTATGTAAAAAAAAATAAATAAAAGTAGCAGTAATTAAATGTTTTTATTATATCAGCCGTACAGGGATTTTCTTATGCCGGCAGCTATGAATGAGTATAGTACTCTACCATTTNATTTATACTTTCCCTACGTGTGCGTCGCGCTCAATGGATTNGGGCCCATAGTGTGCTGCTTCTCAGGTCATAGCTATCCCAATAACATTCTCAGTAACATTCATTGTAGAGAATGTATGGTGAGTATGACCACAGTGTAGTATTAACCTCATTGAGCGCATGGGAGCGGCCGCGGCAGGAATCGGCCAGCAAGCAGGTACTAAGGATTATGGGGGATCCTGACAGGGCCGGCCATGACTGTGAGCTGGGCCTGGGACTGACAGATGATGTAAGTCCCGCACCCCCTTCCCTGCAAATATCAGCCATTACCGGCTGTGATGGCAGGAGGAGATCCGACAGCGTTTCCAGGCAACCTTACCACTTCCTGTCACTGCCAGCTGAGAAGCGTGGAGGGCGTGTTCAGCGCGTCCTCCTCGCTAAGATCCAGGTCATCTTATTTATTTATATAATAAGTATATAATGTATAATATATAATAAGTACATAATGTATAATATATAATAATATATAATATATAATAGTATTTAATGTATAATATATAATACTATATAATGTATAATATATCATGTATATATATATATATATATATATATATATATATATATACAGTATATATTATGTGTGTCACTGTATATATACAGTATATATAGAGAATATCTTGAGTGTATACCCCCACCGGCACTCACATATAATCAACACTTGTTTTAAGCTGTGAAATATTTATTCGCAACAAAGTGCCTAAGTGCAACAAGTCCTTTTTACAAAAGAAAATAATATATAAGGAAACTAAGAAGGAAATCCAAAAGTCAAATGAATTCAAAAACATCCATCCACAGCAGTAAACATGTCTGTCATATTGCACTGCATCCCATCAATAAATTCATAATATTTTGTTCAATCTAAGGTGCATCTCAATTGTTATCAATTCATGTAAAGCAGCATAGCCATTGTATCAATTTACCACAGCAGCGTATGATCCACATAACTGGCAACAAAGTTTAGCAGCAAAGTTCATGATAAATAGCACCGTGCAAATAACTTGTTTCTTCAGCAGCTTCAACATTAAGTAGCACCAATCGAATAGCTTATTATTCCAGCAGCTTCAATATAAAGTGCAATATAGCAATGTCCACAGTAAATAGCACCATGTTCATGTTCAAAACATTTGTAGTTCTAGCAGCTTTCACAGATATTCCAGTCTATAGTACGATTTAGTTATATCTCACTTATCGACGATCATTCCAGGAGAGAGTGTACCCGACAGCTGTTTCGGTGTCTCATCTGTACCATCATTAGGGGTCCTTCTCCATGTTTGTGCACTGCATCAGACATAAAATCAAAACATTGTTAGGCGCTATAAATACCTGTCTCCCTCGTGGTATTGNCTGTGTGCCTTCGTCATATAGAGTGCGCCCCGCGTCTATCACCGGCACCGTGCTCTGACGTCATCGTGGCATCTCCACGGCAACCCCAGACACGCTGTGTCCCGTTTAAAGGCACAGGGCGCACTATATATATATCCATAATTAAAAACACATTCACTCATCCAGACATAAAAGGAGAAAATTTACAGAAAGCAATTTAAATTCAACTCTTCGTTAAGGCCTTTAGGAGCCAAAGTCTCGAGTTTGAATATTAACATAGCCACTTTCTGTAGTATCAGTTGTTCCCGGTTGCCTCCCCTACGCAATGGTGGTATATGCGCCACAGGCATACATTTAAGATCCCTCATAAGATGTTTATGGGTCACAAAGTGTCTTGCGACAGGTGGTGTTTTTTCATCAGTTAAAGTATAAGCCTTTTTAATCGAGGATCTATGTGCTGCTAACCGTTCTTTTAACATTTTGCTGGTCTGGACAGGTACATTGTATGACATAGATCACAAATCGACTATTGCAAGTCAATCTATATGGTATGTCAATCTTAATCCCTTTTGTGGGATGTGTATATGTGTCACCCAACAATAAGAACTGACAATTGACACAGCCATCACATCGGTGTACACCTTTTCTTAGTGTTAACCAATTTCTTGCCGCCTCCGGTAGAATATAATTTTTCACTAATGTGTCCTTAAAATTATTGCTGCGCTTGTAGCTAAATAAAGGGGTCTGTGTCAATGTGGTTCNTAATTTAGAGTCTGTCGCTACAATGTGCCAATATTTATTGATGATTGATCTTAGTGTACCTGAAAAAGATGAATAAATTGTAGGAAATACCAATCTCGTGCTGTTGTCATTCTTTTCACTCGTCTCCTTGCCTCTTAACAACTTTGCTCTGTCAAGTTTCAGACACCTTTTTATGGCCTCACAAATTTCTTTTTGTTTGTAACCCCTTTCAGTAAATCTTGTCCCCATATCTTCTAAAGCTGTTTGCAACATTTCAGGGTTAAAAGTAATCCTTACCACCCTTATCATTTGGGAAAACGGGGGACCCCTCTTAAGGGGTCTAGGGTGAAAGCTATCCGCATGTAAAAGAGTATTGCGGTCAGTCTCTTTTCTATACAATGAAGTTTCAAAATTACCATTTGATTGCTTAATCATTACATCTAAAAAAATGATGTTAACAGTGTCATGGCATACTGTGAATCTAATGGAACCTGGTAATGAATTAAGTTTGTTTACAAATGTCATAAGTTCAGCTACCGTACCACCCCATAACCAAAACAAATCATCAATAAAGCGTACGAAAAACNTATTAAATGGTGCATAAACCAAATCACCAAAAATAAACTTAGTCTCATATTGATTCATATACAGATTAGTGTAGGCAGGGGCCATATTGGCCCCCATCGCCGTTCCGGTTGTCTGAACATAAAATGAGTGCTGAAATAAAAAGTTATTTTTGGTTAAAACAAATTTCAATAACTCCAACAAAAATTCAGGTGCCGGACCATCATACGCCTTACTAGACTCAATGCTCTTCTTTACTGCTTCGATCCCTTCATTGTGCCCAATGTTAGTGTACAGGCTTGATACATCAAGCGTAACCATCAAACAGGTACCTGCTAGATGTTGAACTTGTTTAAGCTTATTCAAAAAATCAGTAGTGTTCTTTACATATGTTACTGTATTTCACACAATTGATTGTAGATGAAAATCTACATATTGCGCTAGTGGCTGACTCAATGATCCTTGAGACGATATAATCGGTCTACTAGGGGGGTCTATGAGCGATGTGGGGATCTTTGGTAACACATATATTAAAGCAATTTTTGGATGGTCCTGGCTCAAGAAGTTGTTTCATCATTAATTATATGGTTTTCTACCGCAAGCTCCAAAAGATGATCAATTTCTTTTTTGTACTCAGTAGTGGGGTCGTACGTTAATAATTAATATGTATTGACATCCAATAGTTGCCTCATCACTTCCTTAGTGTACATCTCTTTATCCAGTAAAACAACTGCACCTCCCTTATCAGCTGGTCTTATGATCAAGTTGTTATTTTGGCTAAGTGATTTGACTGCTTGTATATGTGTGTGTGTTTGTGTATATACATATTTATATACATATACATATACATATTTGCATATAATGTATATATTAATATTATATATATATATATATATATATATATATATACACATGTAAGCGTGAACCGTTAGGATCGAAAACAGTACACCACATGTGATTATAGGTGGTGAAGGTAAAAGTAGCAGCGTACCCGAAGTACTCTTGTGGCTTTGCCTTAAGATCGTCACAATAGTATATTCAAAGGATTCTCAACTTTACTAAAGCACACACAAATAAAATCTGCGTACTACAACACAGAGTTAAAATCGCATAACAAATACGCAGAGTGGCTTATCTGTAATGTCAGGCTNTTGGCTACTTCATCCGCGGGCACCGTCCATCACCGCTTCCACAGTGGTACAGGTTGGTATCCTTACAGAGTTCGGTAGGTGTTGAACATCAGAATCAAGTCCACTTATAATAGTATCACGTCCCAATGCGTCTCGTCAATAGCACTGTTGGTCTACTGTGCTGACTTCATCAGGCGATAGAAAGACTGGCTGGCCGTTTGTTACAGCTCTGGATTTTAAAATCTTCGNGGGTTCCTTAATTATAATTGACAGCACTCGGCGTTACCTTCAATCGCGCTGTTGGTAGCAACAACTTGTGACGTCACACTGGAGTTGTTGCTACCAACAGCACGAGTGAAGGTAACTCCACGCTCTGTCAATTATAATTAAGGAACCCGCGAAGATTTTAAAATCCAGAGCTGTAACAAACGGCCAGCCAGTCTTTCTATCCCCTAATGAAGTCAGCACAGTAGACCTAATACAGCCAATACAACCCATTAAAAGTGAAACAAACATAGATGACCTTTTTTGGGATATGGAAGATGCTCTCACCAGACAAACTAAACTCTGGTGGGACATAGCTAGTTTTGAACAATATCTGAAGGTAGACAGAATACCAAGGGGTCTGAGAATTGTAAAAAACCCCACGTTCGGCTATAAGGACGAAGTCTTTATGGAAGAATGGGATAAGATACTTAGTGAATGTTCCCTTAACCTGATGAAGCTTATTCTAAATAAGAAAAGGGAACTTCTGACCTGTACAAAACAGGACATTTCAGAGAAAGACGTTAAAATTAAGAAGGAGGATCAACATAAACACTATGAGGCAAACATGAGTGTACTAAACAAAAAAATGGAAAGAATAGAAAATGAGATCAGGAATAGTAAAGCTAGAAAGTTCCTTAGGGACAGAGGTGACTACTTAGAGGGCAAGGTCAAGAGGTCAAGAAAATCGATAATGGGGCGGGCAAGACCACTATGATCCAACCTAGTGGGAGTGATGAATAGCCTATTAACATGTCAATAACAGGGGCCAATATGGCAACTAACAGGTATTCCCCATTAGCACAGGATGAACAGGCAGGGCCGAGTTTTTTATCCCAAGCTCCACCCCCCCAGACATGAAATGGAAAACCTTACTAAAGGAAAACGTACATGTAACATCACCTCTAAAAAGAGGGTACCCAGAAGAAGGGGAAAGAGAGGAGGGGATAAAACAAAAATCAAAAAGAAAAGACCAATAAAGTTAGATTTATCCGGCCATAACTTGATGCCTAATGAAATTTCCCTTCTGAGTAAAGGCTTCACCTTCGCCCCCACTGCTAAATTAAACCGTTTTGAGTTGTTCATTGACCTTAACAAATTTATAAGGAAAATTACTCTTAAAAGACACTCACTATCCAAAAACTATGATGAGGTTCCCAATAAGTCTAAATTAAAATGTCCCTCCAAGTTCTACCCTTTGGAATCTAGAAGCAGTCAGATTGATATCTTCTATGACCTAGTTAAAAAATTNGTGGGAAAAATTAGTGGACAATGAACCAAAGTCTAATCTTACGAAAAGAGAAGAGGTTGCATTGAAAAACTTAAAAAAGAATAGTCACCTTGTCCTTAAACAGGCAGATAAGGGTGGAGGGCTAGTGATTCTAAATTGGGTTGACTATGAGAAAGTGGCCCTTAGATTCTTGGTGATCAAGATTCATATGCTTTACTACCTAATGACCCAACAGATGAATTTTTGGGAGAACTACAACCTATATTACTTAATGCACTTAGATCTGGAGTGATTAATAAGGATGAGTACCAGTTCCTACTAATCAGTAACCCTATACAAGCAACATTTTATTACTTACTAAAATTCATAAAAACCTCCAAAACCCCCCAGGTAGACCTATTGTGGCTGGGATTGGATCCCTAACTTCCCACATTTCTGAGTATGTAGAGGTGTTTTTGAGAAAATATGTTGTAGACCTGCCATCATTTCTGAAGGACACTGCTTCGGTCCTACAAGCTTTAAGTAATTTTGAATGGGACAAAGATTTCTATTGGATAACAATAGATGTCCAATCATTGTATACAGCTATTCCACATTTTAACGGAGTAAAAAAGCTGTAAAAAAATTCTTAACTGGGGATCCAACAATGGAAGAGAAACATAGTAATTTTATTTGTGACATGATCTCATTCATTTTAGAACATAATTATTTTAAATTTTTAGAGAAATTTTATATACAAAAGTGTGGGACCGCGATGGGTACAATTTTTGCACCCAGTTTTGCTAATTTGTATATGGGGGACTGGGAGAACAATTATGTCTACAAATCCTTTAAAAAACCAGATAAAATTTTATAGAAGATATATTGATGATATTTTAATGGTATGGGAGGGTCACCTTGATGACTTTTTTAACTTTTTTAAACTGATGAGTACAATCTAAAGTTCACACATAATATTTCGGAAGAACGAATAGAATTTTTAGATCTAGTTCTATCAAGTGAAGGCAAGAAAGTGGTTACCACTAACTTTGTTAAAACTGTTGATGTTAATAGTTACCTTCACTTTAAAAGCGGACACTTGAAAAGATGGAAGCAGAACATCCCTTATTCACAGTTATGTAGGGTAAAGAGAAATTGTAGCAACGTAGAGTCTTGCAATAACCAATTACAACTATATGCAAGTAGATTCAGAGACAGAGGTTACCCAAAAAAACTCATAGAAGGGGCCATTTCAAAAACTCATCTTGTAGATAGAAATAACCTAATGACATACAAAAACAAACAGACAACAGAACCACCCCTGTCCTTCATTACAAGGTTCAATAGCTCAGAAAAAGAAATAAAAAAGACCCTTGAAAGACACTGGGAGATTTTGAAAATGGACACAATACTTAATCAAATCATTCCACCAAAACCAGTTGTCATCTTTAGAAAAGCAAAAAACTTGAAAAAGATATTTGCCCCGAGCTGCTTGAAACCAATAGAAAGTACCAAGCCTGCCACGAGCAAAGGAATCTGGGGTACAAAAATTGTGGGATCAAATAAATGTGGCCACTGTAATATTTGTAGGTATGTNAAACCCCATGAAAAGAACTTTTCTAATTTCAATAATACAGTTAAACATAGGATTAAAGATTTTATGAATTGTTCTAACTCTTCCATTATCTATATGTTGGAATGTCCCTGCAGCTATGAAATAGCCCCATTTTTATATATACCGTAAGTGACCCTCCCCCTTATTATTAATTGTTATTATTGTGACTTTCATTGCTATTATTTTAACTAATGATGTCATTATGTGAACTTTTTAACCATCTTAAACAAGAAAAAGTCTGTTTTTAGAGTTAAATGTTTTTAGAGTTGAACCCTCTAGAGTGGGTTTTTAGTTTCTTGGAGGTTTTTAATAGTTTTAATTAAATAGGGTTTTATGTAGACTTTTTTTTATACCTTGTGGATCTAAGGAATTATTTATTATTTTCTAACATTTCTGACTCTATTTATTTAACTTTTGATTACGAGACGGTATTAGGGACGATAAGAATACCCTATTGTGTAGTAAATCATGAACTGCGTCCCTCCGTATATATTGTGTTTAGATACTCTGTAATATTAAGTGTTTTAGATGTCATGTTACTATGTCGAAGTAACTTTAGCACTTTAACTGTAGCACCTCAGCGGTCTTAGTATGATATTGTGACATTGTAACTGAATGTAATTCATGAGCATTGTATTGGTCTATGAGAAAGGTTTCCCCTCCCCCGCCCCCTTCCTCGTGATGTATTGAGTCTGACACGAACGCGCTACAGCTTCATGCTGGACAGCATCACTCCAGTGTGACGTCACAAGTTGTTGCTACCAACAGCACGAGTGAAGTAACTCCGAGCGCTGTCAATTATAATTAAGGAACCCTCGAAGATTTTAAAATCCAGAGCTGTAACAAACGGCCATCAGGATTTCTTTCTATCCCCTGATGAAGTCAGCACAGTAGACCCACTGTGCTATTGACGAAACGCGTTGGGACGTGATACTATTATAAGTGGACTTGATTTGACTGATGTTCAACACCTACTGAACTCTGTAAGGATACCAACCTGTACCACTGTGGAAGCGGTGA
>JABWIB010015764.1:0-11853 GCA_016617825.1 Platyplectrum ornatum
TCATGTGTATACAAAACATACAAAGAAAGACCAGAGGGACTATATGCGTATAGGATATTTCATATATCCAAATATATCTAGTGATTTAACTAGGTCCAGGAGAAATTCACAGCAAGAGATGTGCAATATTATGGTGTAAATTGAGGGTGATGTGCTGCTTTGGTGCTCTATAGTATTAATAATAATAATATAAAATATATATATATTTGTTTTTTGGGTCCATTTTTACATTAACGAGTCCAAGTACCGGTAAATAATGACAAATAACAAGAAGAGTGGGTTGAAGAAAATAATCGCCTTCTTTATATTATTTTTACTNTTTGCCATTTAGCATTGAACTTTAGCATATGCCAAATCTACATGTCTTTATTTAAATATTGTTACTGATTGTGATGTCTTTGTGCTCCTTTACAAGGTACTGCAATAGTCACCTGCAGGTGCTCGGCTTTATTCCTAAAAAGGAAAGAAAGAAAAAGAATGATGCACTTGAGGAAGTAAAGGCTAGGCATCAAATGGAAACCGTGGCCTTCAGCTTAACCGTGCCCACCCTGGCCTTGAAGATGCCCAATGGACTAGATGGTATGACCCTTTCTCCTCCTGGAGCCAGACTCCCTCTCCACTATCTGGAAACAGACTTGGATGACTCTTTCCCTTTTGAGGAAGAAGAGGAAGAGCTAAAGAAAGGCGCGTCAATTAAAAAGAAGCTGCAGAGCAAGTTGGCCCAGAATCGTCAGCGGCAGAAAGAGACAGAGATTTTAAAAGTTCAAGAGCACTTTAGCCCTCATCCTGCACCTTCTCAGCTGCAACCTGTGTCGNTCCAAGAGCAGCACATGTTGGTACAACCAGTGCCAACATCACTGAAATCCANTGGGCTTACACAGAGCCTAGCCTGTACGTCACCTCAACCTCAGAATACCAGCTTACCAGTACAGGGAGCGTCGCCCGTAACGCACACAATAGCACAAATGCGGAATTTGTCTAACAAAAGACCTCTTCANGCCCCACCACCATCCTCAGACCCACCAAGTAAGGACAGGATTCAGGTGACAGCCACAGCCTTACCAACGTACTCCTCCTGTGTGAGCCGGCTGCAGAGGCTAGTGAATCTGTGCACACAGAAATACCAATTGGACACAGATTTGTTTCCGCATTTGGGTAAGTCCACTTTAAACAAAAATTTCTCCTAATTCCATATAGAACATAAAACATGTTGTTAAATATTGCATTACCACATGTCATTGCTTAGTGTTCGGAGATCTTATTTATATCCGCCACATAAAATCAATTGTCCCTAGTGTGTAGGGTAGCCTTCTATTTATATATTTATTTATGTTGAAACTCCCCAAATGAATTTGTGTTAGATGACCCTTACCTCAATAGGTCTGCACCATCTCTATGTAGAATGGTCCAGTACGGAAGTTTGGATATGATGCAAGGGCTGAAATCTGCCTCTGGTTTTTTATTTAACGTGCTACTGGGATAGAGTCGCCCCTAGAAAGAGCGTGTGAGCAATGAGTGCTGTTTTATAAATACATTGTTAATTGCTCAAACATAGAGCTGCTAGTTATCCTTTTGCAGTAATTACTGAACACAGCTTTAGTACAGAATGATTGGATTTTTACTGTAGTTTACAGTGTTTAATTCTATGTACTGTTAAATATCTGCTGGTTGTAGAAAATAATACACATTTCTGGACCATCCCTCTGCTTTAAAGAGTTGTATTTACATGTGCATATGTCTGTGTTGTGTATGTTTAATGCAAAGAGTTTACATATTTAAATCCCAGGAGTCAAAAAATCTAAAGTTTATTATGCTCAAAAAAACAGCTAGGTTTCTTCACATATTCTGACCTTGTGCATCTAAGTTGTACTGGAAAGGGAATCTCTGGACTCAGTCTGTCATTCTACCTGACGGCCAATATCCTGTTCATACTTGGGTGGAAGTAGGGAAACCTTGCATGTATCCAGTGCAATATTAACACACCTTCTATTTATCTTTAGGTGTACTATGCTCAGTTGTTTGCTTTTGGTGACATCTTGTGGTCATTTGCAGCAGTGCATCGCCATGTTCCTGTCTGGAACTGAATGATAATCCTTGCCTTTTTATTTTACAAATGCTAATTTTGACAAAGATCATGTGTGTAAAGGCTTACATTCCACTTACAATTCAATCCATAGAAGAAGGGGTGTTTGTGTTTTATATATTAAATTAAGCCATAGTCCACTCCTGAACCCACACTTTGTGTATAAGTGTGTGTATAATATATAATCATTTTGTTAAGCCAGGTCTGCATTAATCCACCATCAATAATATAATGCTAATTAGCACGCAATGTTTTTACACACTGTATCAGGATTTGACAAGTAACACCCAGGGCACGGAGGAGACTAGAAACCTTTTGACGCAAAGGATGGGTGCTAAATATATTTTTAAAGAGCAGATGCTTTATAAAGATTGACTAATAACTCATTTAAACATAAGGAATATACTTTTTCCGTTCTGTTCTTTATTTTTGTTAAGAAGAAATATAGTCGGACACTGGATTGCCCTGATGAGGCCTCCATGTTCTTGGTGTTCCATATATGGTCACACACAGTTTCGGAGGACATTGAAGGTATATGAAGACTCATATATGGTAAAATCATTAGAGCTTTTGGGGACATATTCTTGTATAAGTGCTACATGTGTGTTTCTCCTGGTCAGGGATTCCAAATATATTGCTGGATTTTGCAAGACTCAGAANGCACCAGATAAATTTGATCTTGTTTAAAACTACCAATCAATTAAGTCAANTTCTTAATGGCCAGTGTATTTAGCAATCTTTTGTTATTTTATTCAAACCAGACCATACTCTAGGTCTGGAGCCAGATGTTGCTGATGCATGTTTTTATTAAGTTATTAATCTTTATTAGACTGTAATCTGGAATTCCATTCCTTTGTTTCCTTCTCCACAGGGCTGGACTGGTCTGAAGACAGTAGTGAGGAACAAGATGANTCTGGTCAAGCATCTCCTTACCATGTTGCATGGTCATTCCGAGAGAGTCTCCACCATGACTCCAGAAAGTATGAGAATTCATTTCTGGCTAATCATTGCTCACTGTAGTAAAACCATGGAGGTTGTACATGCACATTTAGAAGGCTTCCAGCATATAAACATGGATCCTCAAGGTCCAGACTTTGGTGCTGGAAGCCTTTCCAACTGTGCAATGTAAAGGGGGCGTGAAACATTTTTGAATACAACAAAGATTTTATGACCATTGTAATTGAGCCTAAGAACAGGTTTTGATGATACTGTTGAACATGTGATTACAGGTTTGATGCTGAAGTAGCACACAGCAGGAGCTCCAGGGTTGCACAACTTTGCACTTATTTTCAACAAAAATACAAGCACCTCTGCCGCCTGGAGCGGGCAGAATCCTGTCAGAAGAAATACCGCCACACATTCCGGAAAGCTCTGCAGAAAGCGGCCAGCAGAGAGCCAGAGTCCACAGGGCAAATGATGCAAGAACTACACAGGGCTGCACGAATGAGGCCCAGGTAAAAGCTAGTCATTGAAAGGTTTAATTTTTTCCATGGTGCCTTCTCTCTGGCTGGAGAGGGAGTTCTGCTGTGAGTGACAGGCGCGGGTTGAGAGCATGGTAAGGAATAGACAAAGTGGGGGTAGAGAAACTTTGAGCTGGGAAGCCAGTAGAGTTGGTTAAGTGAAAAGGAATGGATCTTTACCTTGACCCGATGTACCTACACTTTTCTGTAAATTTCAATTTATTATTTTGTCAGTAAATTAAATTTAAGAAAATTTTTTTTGTTTCAGACCCATTCAGTCAGAACTTGGCGNAAGCGAAGCGGCACTCTGCACTGCAACCGTAAGGAGTGCAACATGCTCGAACANAGCCCTTCCTTACACAAGACACTGTTTCCAGCGTATCCTTTTCCAACATTTTATTATATATACATAGATAATCTCATCCTAGTCTGGTAGGNGGAGGAAGCCTATGTAAAACAAACTCTTCATTACCATTGTGGCCTCTGTCAAACACATAAGATATTTTTTAGGTAATTTATTGCTGAGTTGTAAATTGGTTTCTTTGAAGAGGAAAAATAATTACAATTTAACTAAGTCTTTTAGCACTTAAGAAAAACTATACACTTATTTATTTATACAAATATTTACTTTAAAATGAGGATAATTGCAGTATGGAATGTGAGGTGCTTTTCTTATTTGATGATAGGGGTATTCCACACCAAACTAACACAGGATTTTAAATTAACCATTTTACATTCTAATGAAATTTGGNATAATAAATNTTACCATGGGTGTAACGCAAAACCCCACATTTTAAGCTGATCTGTAAACTGGTTCTTAAGTTATGCTGTTTTGTTTAGTATTTTCTGCTCTCCTAACTGATGGTAAGATGTCACATAAATGTGTGTAGTTTGTACACTTCTATAAAGTGGAGATAAACTTTATTAATTGTAGTCCCTCCCTCCAGACAATCGGGTTGGAAAAAATGTCACGCTACTTGTATACTGCCATAATACTGCCATCTAACATCTGTAGATATGTAAAGCTATGATGACTTGTTTCCAGTTATTAGTGGTTGCATTATAGTTTGATTTAATAACTTCTGTAAATCATTTACCGATAAAGAAACATTCTTCTTAACAGCCTTCCAGATATACTGTCAAATAGCTCTCAACAGCTTTTTACTAGTTGCACAGCAAAGTTTGCCGATGGTCAGCAGTGTTCTGTACCCGTCTTTGATGTCACTCATCAGACACCTCTATGTGAAGAGCATGCCAAGAAAATGGTATGTGTGTAATAAATGACCAGTGGAATAAACCTTTTGCTTACTAGTCTCGACATCATATATTCTGAAAGCCAAGCTTAAACTTAACTGTTGGGCATTTATACATCTTTTTGCATGCACAATAAATGGATACCTGCTTGCTGAGCCCTTGGTTCTGGCTATCCCTTGTCACCCTGAATGACTTTCGGTGTACAGCTCTGGTATAAATAACTGTCATAATTTTAATTACTTTTCTTTTTTATGTATTTTTTATGAACCAGGACAATTTCCTGCGAGGCGACAATTCACGTAAAGTTCAGCACCAGCAGCAAAGGAAGCCTAGAAAAAAAACCAAGCCTCCTGCTCTTACCAAAAAACACAAGAAAAAGAGGAGGCGTGGTCCAAGAAGGCCTCAGAAACCCATTCCACCTGCAGTGCCCCAAGGCAATCTGTCCATGCCCAGCAGCCTCTCCCTGCCAGTGGAGGTCGTCAGTATAAGGTTTGTATTGGCTTGTAGGAATTTTTTTTTGAGTGGTAATCCTGGAAATATCCATGCTTTTCTATCTGTACACATGTAGATTCATTTTTCGGGGTTGTCTAATGTGAATGTAGGAAACTATCAATGCATGCTATATAATAAATAGTATTCAATTCAGAGCATGTTTATATTGTATTGCTCTTTACCATTAATGCATTTAAATTCAGGACTTTGCAATGTTTTTCTATCCTGAAACCCCAGAGAGGGGAGAGAGGGGACTGTAGTCTTCCCTAGCACATTTGTGTTAGAATTTGAAAGACAGCTGTTCAGTATTTAAGTGAATGTTTCATTATTTTTAAAGTTCTTAAAATAACATAATCCTCAATTATTTTTGACCTTGCATTGTTTGAAATTATACAGCTGAGAAATATTTATTATTATTAATAATAATAATAATAATATGGTTCTTCTTCTCACTGTTGCTGACCTGTACCACTGGTGCTTCTTCACAGGAATCTGGAAGTACTTGCTTTTGTGTATCGCTACATGACTGTTGCTATTACTTCCTGAACTTAAATTAAATTAAGGCTGCAGAATAGTAGACTGAGCACAGACTTGTGACATAAAAGACAGGATTAGAGCAGGGCTAATTACAACCCAGTATATAGCTGTGATGCGTGCAAGTATTAAGGGTCCGTTAACATATTTTGGGTCCTACATGTTTCTATATTCCAGGAGTCCATCCACACCAGAATTGAGCACAGAAGAGCTACCAGATGATATCACTAGTGAGATTACAGACATTCCCCATGATTTGGAACTAAATCAGGAAGATTTTTCTGATGTCCTCCCACGCCTGCCTGATGACCTTCAAGATTTTGATTTCTTTGAAGGTGCCAAACTGTCTTTCTTCTGCTAGCAAATTCTGGATTACTTATTCTCCTAGGGTCCATCATTTCTTGAAATGTTATACTCTTCTTAAAATACAGATGATCATTTACTTGTTCGTAAGACTGTAGATCTTCAGTACACAATTCTCCTTTTTTCATTTTATCTATTTGTTTTAGTCTTTCAAAAAATTTTTAACATTAAGAATTTCTTTTCCTTGTTAGAGGATATTTTTAAATGCATTTTTTTGTTTTGTTATTGAAATGTGTAGGCTTCCAATATAATAATTGCACCATTGTGTCTTATCAAATGATATTAATTCATATTTTGTAGGTAAGAATGGAGAACTCCTTCCAACTACCGAAGAGGCAGAAGAGTTAGAGAGGGCTCTCCAAGCTGTTACATCGCTGGAATGCCTGAGTTCCATTGCTGTGCTAGCTCATTCCGATGGTGTTGCTAGTCAGGACCTCTCAGACCGTGGAATATCCTCATTTTCTACTAGTTCTGGAGGCTCAGAGATTCAGTCATTGAGTAGAGGTGATCACACCGACCTTGGTGAACTACTCAATGGGCGTATGGTTCATGAAAACTTTACCAGTCTGGAACTGGATGAAAACCTTCTTGATCGTGCTACCTTGTCAAGCCCTTCTGCACCCCTCAGTGGGCATATTCAGAGGCAGTTTTCATCCTCTGTCAATGTTGGCCTTACTTCTGCCACTCTGATAAGCCACAGCTCACATGAAGAGAGGTCTTTCACGGGTACATATCATGGATTACACGCATCCCAGAGGCCTCTACCTGAGGAGATTTTGAGCAAAGCAGAAAATGTAATCACCTCAAAACAGCAATACAGTAGTGACCATTCACATTCTTCTCCCCATGGAAGCCATTATGACAGCGAGCATGTGCCGTCACCATATAGCGACCAAATGGCATCCCCGCATGCTGGCTCTTTTGGTGATGGCTTAGCAGCTACTTTTTCTTCAGAGGTTCCAATTATTACACAGCACTTGCTTACCACCCAGCTTGAAGTACCTTTAAGTGGTGTGGTAAATCCCCGAACTCATTGGGGAAACCTTCCTGTGAACATTAGTGATTCATCAGCATTTAGCACCTTCATCAGCTCTGATGGTCACCTAATTTCTACATCTCTGTCCACCCCTCAAACTGTCTCTCATTCAGAGGTTACACAGCCTACTTTCTCCACTGTGACCCCTAACAGCTCCAACATGCTTCCGGGGTTACCGCAGACAAGTTTCAGCGGCCTAAGCCCCCCTCACTCTGAACTCATGGATTCTGCATCTCCCAAACAACAGCTCCCTCAGTTCATTGCAGCCTTTGGTCATCAGCTGACTTCTCATAGTGGCATCCCCAAAGACCTGCAACCCAGCCATAGCTCAATTGCTCCTCCTGCGGGATTCAATGTAACAGGTGCCACAGCTACTAGTACCAACAACACCTCCTCTTTCACAAAACCGAATTGATATTGTTGCCTGTTTTAAAAACAAATCGGTCTGATGGAAAAATTCCCATCAGTTTCTGCTCCATGTTTTGCCCTTAACCCGCTTCCCCCTCAAATTTTCGTCATTCACTTTATTGAATGGAGGAGATTTTTCTTTACAATGTCCTTCTTGTGCTTTAATAGCACTGGTGCTCCTATTATCCTTGTTTGTTTGCTTCCCTGTTTTTATTCTCAGTTGAATGACATCGGGTTCTTACATGAGTTTCCAACCTGCAGGAAGATGGCCTCATTTCTTTTTGTACCTGATCTTTATATTCGGCATTCATTTTATGCAGCTTTAGATTATTGACTGCAGACAAGATGAGTGATTATTGAGAATCGCAGTAAATGTGCGATACATTGCCCTCTTCTTTAATGCAGTATGAACCCAGTGTTGTTTTCTAGAGAAATTAAGCTAATTCAATTTTTTTCCTGTGCGTGTGTGTTGTAGCAGTGTGTGTGTTGTTGTCTGAAGAAGATCCACGGATATAGGGGAGGGGGGTTATCACTGGACATTGAATGCGTTTGACTGGCCTTAGTGCTAGATCATAATCTGGCATAAACTATTATGGCATGAACAGGGCTGTTTGGTTCCGTTGAGTACAAAGCTGACACGAAAACTTCCATACATTTTTAGTGATTGTATACCCCCATCTGAATTTTGCACGTCGGCCCTCATTAAGTTGCAGTAATTGCGATGCGTATGCTACTGATTCCGTTGAACTGAAAAACCAAAAGTCATGTTTTGTTTTGTTTTTTTTTTATTCTTATTTTGCAGATTATGTAAAAGTGGGTGTGGGGGGGGTAGATTATACTTCAATTGATTGTCATACAGTAGATTGGTAGAAAATAGGGCACTGTTTCTGCATATGCTTGCAGACTTTGGTGGTGATTTAATATTATATTTAATACCGAAATTATATTGTTATATTGCTTATTTAAGGAACTTGTTTAAACTTTAAACTGTGTAGCCCTGCCTATATTTTTCATATTGCACCAGCACTGTTCTACCTACCCTATGGAACAGTTGCACTAATTTGGTTTGTTTAAAACGATCCCTTGATGTATATTAACTATTTATAATCCACGCTTGTTTCATTAAGCATCTAGGACCACAATATTTAAATTTATATTTCAAATATAGTACATTTCAACCATTGTAATTCAGTAGTTAATAACAAGAGGAAAATTCAACATTTGTATTTTACCGTCTGATTGTTTGTTTTTCTTATTCATATTTATAGGTGAGATTTCAATTGGCCGTACAATGTGCATATTTGGTCTAATGTATAGATGCCTATGTTGGGTGGTAAAAACATAGGCAATTAGTAGTTTCTACACTGCCTCTGTATTGGGTTTGTAAGTACTTGCATCCTGGTTGGGTAGCTACAAGTTTAAAATGATGTGGTTTTTGTAATTTATCAGTAGCCTGCAAGTTTCTTAGATATGCCCTGACTCTATGTTCGATTGACCTGGACCACATCATCATCAGATGAGCTTTCTGGGAAAAGTTACCCCAAACTTTTTGCACACATTAATATTTGGCCCATCTGTGTGTAGGTCCACATACCACTATGTGATGCAAGAGAGAAAAGAAGGTAATGTGCATGGGATCTTTGCGTACCAATGTTAAAAAAAAATAAAAAATTAATTTGTTGTACTTTCAGAAATACCATGCAGTGTTATCTGTAACAGGGATAAATTGTTATGGTGGCATGGATGCTAAAATACTGGGTCCTAATTAAATCTTCACACCCTCTCATCAGTACTTTTGTCACATTCAGTTATCAATGATAATGCTTTACTGAAATACAAGAAATGGCTAATCATGGGGTAAAGAAGACTGAAAAGCATGCCAGAGATGTCTTCACAAGTGATTTTAGGTTACTATCGTTTGTTTAGTGACGTGGGGCATAAGAATCACTAGAAAGATGGGTCAGTGATTTACCTTAGTCGTAACTGCTCCATATAATCATTTAGAGGGTTTCACTGAGCTACCAGCTACCACAGGGTGAGCTTTATGGATACAATAGATAAATATTCATGTAAAACTGTCCATCTTGAAAGAAAAGGAAGTTTCATATTGTAATATTGTTACAAGTGGCTGAAACGTTTGTGTGGCGGGTATTTTAGCATTGCTGTTTTTATTTATTATTTCATATTTCTCCACCCTAGAAAGTCCTAGTTTTCGAGCCAGGTGTATGTGGAGCCAGGTAGAGGGGACTTTACATGGTCTGAGGTGTTGTCTGCACAATATTGAATGGCATTGCTAGGGTGCGTGTATTTATGTATTCCAGGAGGTGGAGAAGGGCTCAGGGGAAAGTGCATTTTAAACTTTTAAAACAGAGTGCCATCCTGCAATTTGAACAATAGGCTGAAATGTGCCAGCTGTAATTGTTATAGCTCCATCTATCCTTCTAGGCAATGATGCTATGGGTAATCTACCCGACCTTCAGGTAATCGGATGAGGAAGTACATAGATCAGGAATTGGTGCTGTTTGAAATCTTGCACCTTCTTCTTGTAAATTCCGCCCCCTTCTTTTGAGAAACTTGCAATGTTTAATAAAATGTTTTCCTGTCTGTTGGCACTTTAGTGTAAATAAAGTAGGGGCCAGTATTTACAAAAATGTTCTATCTGACATACTGCATATACCCCCATCGCAGCAGTGCAAATAGTAGGTATATTAGCTTCAATTATTCCCAACATTGAAATACCAGTGTTTACAATGCAAAGAGATTTAAATATAAACAAACATAAACATAAAAATAGCATTGCTAACATATAGATTGTTTGAACAATATATGTCCTTTTAAATATTTCTGTACTTTTGTCACCTTTTTCATTTATTTTTTTTTTCACGTATGCACTCTGCAAGTACCGTAAATGCTTAGAGCATACAAATAAAAGAAATCCCCAGAATTGTTACTTTGGTAAAAAAAAAAGTGTTAAAAAAAAAAAAAACCTTGGAAGGCTAATTCATCATTCTTTCACTTCAGTATAACAATAGGTTGATGTGCAGGTTAATATTTAAAGAGCAATGAAATGAGATCCATCTACCTGTGAGATAACATGCTATTTCTAGCCTATACCTAAAAGAAAAAGTTTTGTATTGGAATAGTTCAATGTCCAAATTTGATTTATTACTAGAAAAGACCTGTTTATGTTTTATATGTTCGGCTAGTGCTGTGTTTTTATAATTGTGATGTTTCAATTTATTCGATCTAAAGTTTACACCAGAGACCTAAAATAAGATTTGTCTTCGATATAAGCGTGTATCATTTTAGAAATCTTTGACAGGGAACCTGTACCTGATGTGTTAATCAAAAATGTTTGTTTGGGGTTTTCTGTTTCTACCTTCTTATATGTAATTTCCTATGCACATATAATTAATCTACTTTAATGACAGTACATGGTTTGCTTGTATAATGTCCCATTCATATTAAAAGAAAAGTCACTTATGTTTAGTGGTGAATGATTAAGAAGTTGTTGTGTCCTTGTGTAGATGGAAGACAGAATAAAGAGACTTTTACATTACTTTTTTGTTCTATGAGGCAGATGTACACACTTTGCTGCCAGTTACTATACCATAATTCATTCATTGGCAATATGGCAGTTGAATCATTGAGAATAAACTTTACCAAATGGCTGATGTTTACAAAAGTATCACACATTATGTAGGTACAGTCAAAGTTATAGACCTCCATTTGTAGGCTGTGTGAGGTGTTGACCTGGGCAAAACCAAACATTATACTGCAGGAGAGGCCAGCATATACTTTGAATGTCGTATAAATCTGTTTTCAGAGTCCTGAAATTTCTGGGTGTTTGGTAATCTGAATGCCACAGTTTTTACCCAGGTCGAGAAAATTAAGGGTTATTTCCTGGTAGGACCCGGGTCCAGTAATCTGAACGGGCAATCCCGGGTATCTGCATTCACAACAATTGTAAAATTNAAAAAATGACATAAAAACAAAATGAAAAACCACTAAATTCTGGTCTGTGGAGCTGTCTGAACNNCTCCATCGGACCTCGGAGGATCACTTCCTCAGCAAAAACCTGGCTTCAAAAAGTCTATTTTTTGATGTGGTGGTTAACTTAGAATTGATAAGTGAACTTTACTAGTTCTACTCTCATTTACAAATTAAATATTAAGATATGCAGTTTGTCAGTTCATTGTACAAAAGTGGATTAGTTTTCTCTG
>JABWIB010015780.1:0-11840 GCA_016617825.1 Platyplectrum ornatum
AAATATAAATTTACCTCCAGAGACAGTTTGCATGCTGCTGTATGAATAAATCTTGGTGGTGGCAGATAATGGTATTAAGTCATGGATGAACAGGGGGATACAGTGAGTATTTACTAATGAACACTTACTCACAATGCGTACAGAGCTTTGATCTTTAGTGACTGTTCCTTAATGACCAATTCATTATGCGTGGTAGATTAAGGATTTCATTTAAAATAGATATTTATTACTTTCCATTATTAGGACAAATAATTATTCCCTCATTGCTTTACATCTTTATATAGCTATTATTTACTTTTTTTAAATGTCATTATATATCACAAATCATTATTTAAGTAATATTATGTATTTGGGGGGGAAAAGAAAATAACCCTCAGACTCATATTCATGCTTTACAATTTCTCATCAAACCATCCCATCCAATGAAAATATTCTTCTACTGACCTTGGTAAGATGCAGCTCCTCTCCCAGAAAGCTTCTTACCCCCAGTATTTGGTGGCTGTCTTGTTCGGAGTTTGTTTCATAAATTAGACTGTGTATATGCTGAAATATTTTCATTATATATCCACTTAAAATATCCAGATTGTAACCTGTTAAAAGCAGTTAAAAAAATCTATTTTATGTTTCATTTTTTATATACGCTATTATACACATAAATAATAATGAAAACAATGCTTTAGTTTTATTGGAAAACATGGAGACTTCTGGTTCTTTAGCAAATCATTTGACAAGATCTCCAAGGCTTGAATTTACTAGCCAGACATTAGTGCATTTGTATTCTAAACACTCCCATAAACTCTTTAAATATAAAAATATAGGGCCGCATCCAGGTTATCATACTGTATGTTTTTGTCTAAATCAAGTGGATAGCAATGGAAGTATGGAAGACTGTACGGAATACCTTCAGAGAAATACCTTTATGAAAAGAGTAACTTGAACCACTTATTAAAGCACCAATCTAATCCGTGTAATGATAGAGCCGACAATAATAGCATTTGAAGGATGTCACAGACAGAATCCTATCGTTGACAATACTATTACAGCATTGTGAGTGACAGGCCACCACTGTGAACAAATTTAATCGTTCTGTTGCACCCGCTGATACCATCAGCTGTTGTTTTTGCATATGCAGAGTCTGATGATACAATGAAACAGAAAACACTATTGGGAATATGCTGCAAATGCTGAGGTGGGCAGCAACCAAAATGACAAATTAGCATATGCAACTCCGGAGTGACCTAACATGCCTCTGATGCTTTATTTATGGTCATGCTTGAGAACAAGAGTGAATTAAATGCTGTGAGAACGCACAGAAGGAATAAAATATGTGGTGTTTGATGAAGATCATGCTGTTCAGCACAATAAACCAAATATATTGGATCACAGGCAGACTGGTTTTATTGTCAGTTAAGATTTAAAAGCGCCCAGTGGTTTGGAATGTGAACACTTGGCTTACATGACTGGTGTCTGTTTTTGCCAGACATGATAAATAACCCATATTGTAAAAATTACCTTATTGTCCTGAATAACTATATATATTTTTATGTAAATTTGCGCTTCGTAGCATGGGCAACTTTGACAACAGATGAGTTTGTGTCAGAAGGGGATATTTTATTAAAAAAATAAAAATAATAAATCCCTAGGGTGATACAGTAGAATTCTTTATTTCAATATAAACTGAGCGTGATATTTCAATGCCAATATACAAACGTAAACAAAATATAAGTATCAGTGCTTTGAGTAAAAAGTGCAGTGCAAAAAAAAAGTGCACATGGCCCAGTAAGAAACCCTCTCCTAAAAGAGAGGAGCTCCATCAATCCTTGTTGTGCTGTACCCATAAGGATACTGAGTAGGACAGGGGCGGACACAAAAGCTAGGAGGACCCTCAAAACTTGTTCCTGGGATCACCAATAGGGTGGGTCTGTTATTTAATGATCATAGGGTCAGTAGGAAGATATTTGTCATACCAGCCAAACGGCCAGGCAATGGAATAAAATATTCTCCTGCCAGACCAAAATGCCAGAGCAAGGGAGGCAAGTGTTTAAAACCTTGGGGGTATAGAAAGTGAGTGTGGTTCAGGTACCTCCTGAGTTGCNCGTATTTCCCACCTTTCAAAGCATGCTCAGCCAAAAGACTAATGGGATAGTGAAAATTAGAATCTGATTGGTTGCTATGGGCAACATCTCCACTTTTCCATTCCTGCAGTTTAGTAAATCTAGGCTTTGGAGTGTGTGATGGCATACTAGGTCAGTGACACTTCTTGGGTNATTCATCAGAGGATAATGATTAAGTAGCTTTCATAGGCCCAGACTTTTACAGAATTCCACAGGTTTGGCNTACAAATAGCACTTCCTTCCAAAGAGGAATATTTTGCATGCAATGGACACAGAAAAGGTTTCCCTCCCCTAACTAAACATGCTCAGATGTAAGCACATGCCCAAAGCTAGGAATTCTGTGCAACAAATCCCAGGGTTGCGTACTCCTGGCATGCCTTTACTCTATATGTATGGAATCAGACCTAATGGCCATAGGGTAGATATACAGAAAAACTTGAGATAGTATTCAGAACACATTAGTGGCCAATTTCCAGGGGTTTATTGGGGACAGCGCATTAAGAAAATGTGTATCTATGGATACAACTNTTTAGGCCACTTAAGGCCACTTTCATAAAATATGTTGTTCAATAACAAGACTAGTTACTACCATTAACCTGACATGGTTTAGGGAACAACCAAGATTGTGTTTATTGAAGCACTGGACAAAAAGATGGAATGGAAAAATTTTGATTATGGTTTATGGAAGTTAAAACACCATCTACCTAAACCTCTTTTCCTATTTCCTTGTGTGCCATCCCAAACTATTGGTACAGTTTTACCTACGTGGGTGGGTCTGGACCATAGCCTAGTGTTCCCTATTTAAGAAGAAGTTTGTGAACAATGAATTGTTTACAACTGGATATGCTCACACAAATAGGTTGATCCAGGATCCGGAGTAATTTTTTAAAAGGATGAAAACCTGAACCAAGATGCAAACCTGAACCAAGATGCAATGTAATGGGTGCAAATTCATTTATGCTTTTTATAAATTTGCCTTTCCCTGCAGTTCTACATGGTTTTGCCAAGGTGCAGATCTGTTACTTTCAACTCTGAATCAGCTNCAATGTGTCCATTACTAAAAGCACNGGGGTTTCCAGGNAAACAAATGTTGTTTCTGCTCACCTTTACATGTGTTTTGTAATGCTGTCACTATGATATTAGCAGTCATATCAGCCACAAAATATAAGATTACTAACCATAGCACACAATGTTAAGTGTGTCTTCCAAGGATAAGAAATATAGACGTGGAAAAGCTTGTCTTTTTCCGTCCAAATGATTTCGGACAGCACGCTGGCAGCGCTCAAGCTTGTAATTCAGCATGTCAAGTAGAGATTGCAATCCTATAGGAGATAAATATGTGAAAATCAAAGGTAATGGAACTTTTAGCATAATCCCTAAATAGTGTCTGTCCTAAATAACAAGGGTCAAAAGCAGTAACTTGTAATGATAGCACCTCTACTAACCTCTTCGCATACAGTTCTGTAAAATGTTTGGATTCTCCTCCACTGATTTCATAAGCCGACAGAAATGGTGATGCACATCAGCAAATAAAATGGATTCTCTGGGCATTGCCACACGGAACACCAATGTTGAAAATACCTGTGCAAAAAATTATTTGAAATCTTTATTTACCTTGTATAGATAGGTAAGGTAAACCATACAAACAGTGTACATCTATTAAAAGCAAATGATACACTATGATAGTGTCTGTCCTAAATACTTTATTATTATATTGACAGACTTTTTCCTTAATCCAAAACACCCTATTATTATTATTATTATTATTATTATTATGATTATTAGGTCTGTTTTTAAACAATAAATATCATTAACTGTGCTGTAACTTGTCTGCAAGACCAATAAAATAGTCGTGGAACACTGCACATTTATTGCGAGTGTTTGGCGGAAGTATTGTGCACATTAGATTGTACAAGGCATATCATCATCTTACTTATTTAAATGCTATTTTTTTTATAGACAGCCNCTTAGTGTGATGTTTCAAAGAAAAAGGTGGTTCTGCATACAGTGTACATTACACTGTACAAGGTATATCATCATCATTCTGTTTAATAATTATTTCATTCATTTTGAATCATCTATTTAATGATTACTATTTACAGCAGAACATCATCTAGTGGGTCTATTTGTAAGGTATTTGTTTTTTTTACATTGAATCAATTAGAACATTCATGTATAGTTTTGTAAACGTCCACCACTGCTGTACCACACTAGGTTTTATAAATTTGCTTTATTCTTTTACACTGCCTGTTGTTTGTGCTGCTCCTCTGTTGCTTAGATTAGTCACAGCAGCTTTTAAATTACTGGTAAAAAATAATATTGTGGTAATGGTAACTAATGTCACTGTCATTAGCGTAACAAAATACACAGAAAATTACTTGATTTTATCTGCTTTGATCAAATTAAAAATATAGATTTATTATGTTTCCTTTTATCTTTCTATGTTGTTCTGATGTACCTACTGCCTTTCTATAAATAAATCATTAAAAAAAAAAAAATATATATATATATATATATATTTCACATTATACATTTCAGGGTGGCTTTATCAAAACCAAAAGAAGAACTAGAACCAGAATCAAAACACAGAAGCCTGTGCTCATCTCTAGTTATAATAGTTGTAAAATTGGAAGATAGAAACGCAGTTAATGGTCATTAGTGTAGCTGTTTACTAGATGTCATATTTCCATTTAGATGTTTATACTATCTCTAAAATGTATATATAGTTCATCCATTTTTGCGAGATTCAATATAATCAGTCTGCTCCATTTGTTAATGTTTGTAGTGGTTTCATAATATTATTGGAGTTCAGTGACATTTATTTAGTTAAGTTATACGAGTGTAAATTTAGCACACATGTAGTAATAAAATACATCAATATCAACGTATATGTTATATAAGCTAGTTACAGGTAAACGTAATATCTTACACAATCTGCATACAAGAAGATTATTGCAATGGGCCAAATCTGAGTTTGTTGACTAAAATAATGACTGACTAACCTCTTCCAACTGGGTCCACTTGTTT
Source organism: Platyplectrum ornatum (assembly GCA_016617825.1). Lineage (NCBI taxonomy): Eukaryota > Metazoa > Chordata > Amphibia > Anura > Limnodynastidae > Platyplectrum > Platyplectrum ornatum. Next base: position 5,142 of record JABWIB010015780.1, read on the forward strand.
TGTACAGAGAGCCACAGCTGCACCGTTGTCTCAATGACTTGCAACTTTTTCTGCCATTTTGTCACGTCATCAAGGAACGATCCAGCCTCTGCATGGGGTCGTATGCTAGTCAAAACCAACTGGTGATGTTCCAGCTCCTCAAATACAGTGTCTGTGTTTCTCAGAAGAACAATTGTGCCAAATTCCTAATGAACACATTTATATCATTGAAAGGAATGTAATGCAATGTAAGGAGTGAAGATAGCTTATCTTAAACCACTGTACATCATACAGGTAAGGTACATCATTCTATACTATTAATCAATACAGGGCTGATCCAAACCTGCACTTTCACCAGTTTAAAGGGATAATAGGTGCAATATTANATCTCAGCAAAGCCATGTTGAGGGGTGTTAAGTAACTTTTGTTTTTCTTTTGTTGTAGGGGAAAAAAAAAATACTTTGCCTTCCACAAAATTNACATAGTGCATGTGTTATCTGTAAACTACAGTTGAGCTAGGAAACNTTCAACATGGTTTTGGCGGATCTGTATTTGCATGAACATTTGCTTTGCCATTACTCCAAAGCTCTGAATCAGATAGTGCCTTCAGATCAGACTGAACTACTACAAACCAAGAAGTCTTAAGAGGAATGAAACTGCTGTTGCGATCCGAGAGAGGAGCTTGACTAAAAATNACAGGTGGTTACCTTATAAATATATTATACAGTATAGGCCCATTGTTTCTCTGGGTACGGATTCAGACTTCCACACTACTGTTATTTGATTGNTAGTTTGAATTGGTTACGATAGTGTGGTCCTCCGCGAGAAAAAAAATTCAGGAAATATGTATCTCAGGATGTGGCTTTATATAATCATCACATGAAAATGAAGGTACATCAAATATAAACAATTATGTAAATGTCNGAGAGGGTAAATGCCTACTTTCATATTATTATACACTACACAACGAACAATACAGCTTCTCTCTACATTGACTCATTTACCTCTATGTGTTTCAGAGACTCATATAAGGACATTGTACTTCCCCTGCCTGCTTTTCTTGACAATTGGAGGCCTCGATCAGATTGCTTGCTAAGTCGTCTGCTTCCTTTTCCAGTTGTTAAATTCCTACCCATGTCTCCTTTGGTGTAATGACTCCCAGACACGGAACTGGCAATTTCCTGGTGTAAATGAAAGTGCTCAGTTAATATGGATATTTTTAACACATGATGTGGGCATGTAATGTCAATAATGTATAATAAAACCTTGGCCACAATATGAAAACAAAGCACTCAAAGCANCTATTCATGAGAGTAGTTCTGGGACTGGCAAGATATTCATTTTTGCTAAAATCAATGATACTATGCTGATTCCATCAATACAAGCTTACGTTTATGTTCTTGTAATATATTTTTATGCATGGTGATGCATTAACTCATATATAGCGGTCACATTTTGCACACAGTGAACTACACAGAGATTAAATCATCTTTATCACAATATTGAATTTTGCCGATCAGCGCATTAGCAACAATTACATAGATTGTTATTCCTCCTTTACACTGCAAGAAAAACTTTACAGCTTGTTAATAAAAAATAAACAAAGACAATTATTATTTTAATGTGTCCTCACAAAGAATGTATACACTATTTACTACTACAAGTTAATAATTCTATGTAGGCTTGGTTAAAATGGCTGTTGCTTCATCTGGATCAACTTCAATGATTCATGGAGGTTGAACTTGATGGATTNGTGTCTTTTTTTCAACATCATCAGCTATGTGACTATGGGGCGGATTCAGCCCAGCCAGGATGGCGGAGACACAATGTTTTGCCGAACTGCGCATGCAATGATCGCCTAAGAATAGCACAGAGTTGGGCGCAAAGTCCGACTCTATGCCCTTGCAAATCTGTCATATGTAAATGAGAAAAGGGGTGTTCCACGCTTAGCCCTGCCAATTACAAGCGCAGCCTGCACCATGTCCAGACATGGTGAAGGCTTAACGCAGAGCTGTAGAGGCAGGTAATGTCCTAAATGTAAAAAAAAGATCAAATGAAATAAAAATGTATAAAAATAGTATTTCAATAAATAAAATATATCTGTGGGTTTTTTTAATGTAATAAATGTATTTATTTATTTTTGAAACCTTTTTTTTCAGTTCATGAAAGCCAGTGACTGCTGGCTTCCATGATCACAGCGTAAGCTGCGTGCAAACACTAGGTCCAGATACATCAGTTGGACCCTCTGTGCTTTTTAGCTTAGCACAGGGATGCAGGGTATATGGCCTGCCCCTCTTCCTGCACTGTATTCAGAGCTGTACTTTTGCACAGCTCTAAATTAAAGGGACCTCAGCATCCCTAAATCAGGTCCTATGTTACTATGTTACAATTCCCCGGTCAGTCTTGTCTGATGTCATGCATTATCCATACCTCATTATTAGCTGTGGCTGACAGGACTCTGATGTGAGGACCTAGGTCAAATATTCTGCTGAGCCAGACTTCTTCACAATTCTTTAAGGAGTTTTCAATCGTGACATCACGCATTGCTCTCTGTACAGTTGTCCTTACATCACCTGTGTGTTCTAATTATACAGCACCGACATAATAAATGAACATTTACAAAGAATCAACACCATTTCAATAACTAATTACAATTCAGTCGACATTGGTGTCAACATATTCTGTGCATTGTACATGTAGAATGGGTCATATGCAATGGGGTTTAGTATTAAGATAGCCATAATATCCTGGCTTTTGTTCCCATGAGAACCGATGGGAATTCTTAGGGTTGGGTCTTCCAGTCAGTGCTTATGGCACTATGGTTTCAGTTAGCANCAGAATCACAACACTGGCAGAAAAATGCTACCATAGTCCAATGTTAAATGATACTTACAACTATTATGTAACAACAATGCTATCCACTGTTATGCTTACTTAAGCAGGTGACTGGTGTAAGTAGACTAACGTCCCGAAGTCCGGAACTGGTTCTGTATGTGTGTATGCAATAAACAACAGCAAAATATTCTTAGTTATGTTAACTATATGAATAAAGATTGCTTTGAACATTAAGCTGGATTCTGACTTTTAAATATTACTCGACTTCGATGTCTTGAGTGTTGTTACCACTTTTCCATCCATACAAACCAAAGCATCTCAAACCATTCAGAGTTAACTACACTTCCAAAGTAGATATTCTCAAACTAGCCCATNTAATTCTATTTACTAAAAATATGATCAAAAGCAAGTAATTGTTTGATAACATACTTTGTAAGTCCATTGCAAGCAAATCCCCCAGTGTCATTGCCTTCAAGCTTTCTGCAGTTACACGAAGCATTCCCCCTGTCTGACGAACGAGTTGTTTCCAGTGCCTTGTTCTCATTGCTGGGTTACTCAGGTCTTCTATTAATGGTAGGGTCAACTAAAATAAGAAATGCGATGCAATAAAAGTAGAAGTTTTTTCAATAGCACGCATAAAAAAGTTAAAAAAACATTATGTAAGAGAGTAAGTGTTATGCAGGTCTATGGGGCGGATCTATTAGGCTGGTAAGAAGAATATGCATATAAGGTATGCATTGTTCATACCCTTACCAGACACACACACTCAATATGATGGGAGAAAGAGAAATTAAACAGAGAAATCAGTGGATTGGACCCAACATCTGAAATGGGGAAAGNGGGGATTATGACCTCTGTTGCCACTACTCTCCGAATGGTTTCTCATTTCAATCATTTTAAATAGCAATACAGGTTCAAGTGGGATGGATGTCAATTATACATTATAGACAATCTTTACATAATCCACTCTGTCTAGACTTCCAATACGTCCTCACTTTATGTGACCATGGATTAGAAATCTTCAAGTAGGTGTTTTGGTTTAATCTCCATGGTTCAGGTTTAATCTGATAAACTTTCAAATGTCTGACTTACATGCATGATACTGACAGCTTCCAGTGTTCGCTTGTACACATCCCATTCTTGGACCTCTTCTGGGAGAGACTGCAGGATTATCAGATGTTGCCCGGTTCTCTTATACAATTCCTCAGTGTCCATATCCTGCCACAGCTCCTTCTTCCAGGTGTCCTGCTCTCTGATGATTGAATCTACTTGCTGCCATACTATGCTGAGATTCTGCAGAAGGTCCTCACAACTGTGACAGGTAATAATAACATAACTTAATTGATGACACTTTCAAATACAACAATATTTTATTATATGCTTCTGCATTTCTTGAAAAAAATAACATACCTATTTAAAATGGAGAAGTCAACAACTCGAGTTTCCAGAAGTTCTTGTAGTTCCTTCAGGTCCTTAGCTTTAGTTTGCATGACATGGACACTTGTGCTGAAACTCTGCAGGATGCTAAAGGCTTCCTGAGATGTGCATTCGTACTTGTAGACATCAGAATTCTCAATGTCAGACCCAAGAATATCAAGTTTACGTTGAAACCGCTCTAGGTCCTATAAGGAGAGTCGTATGTTTTTTAATATATTCATTAGAGAAACTGCTGTACACCAAGTGGAGAATTAAGAAATTTGCTGTATATGCAACCCCTTCATATTATGTAAATGGGAAGTTTGTAAGTCTCTGTGCTAAAATATATACCTAAGACTACCCTTTAAATTAGCCCACTGATGGTTCACAATTCAGTATGCTTCAAATTCAGAAGTGGAAAGAAAAAGAAATCGGTAAAGGACATCACTGTAGAATATTAGTTCTGCATATAGAAGCAGCCAAAGACAGAGACAAATAGATATATATTTCTCAAGTAATTATAAGAGAATTATTATCTAATTTTCCCAGGCACCACTTAACCTTCACAAAATAGCATCCACTTCTATTTAATATAGTGGATTACATGCGATAGTTCATTTGAAAAGTACCTTGGTAATTAAACTGGGTTGACCTTTTTCAGGCCTGTATATTCTGTATTAAAATAGTATCACATTCTACAAACCTTTAAAGCACCACTTATTAATCTAAGACCCCTAAAGACTGTACCAGAAGAGGGTTGCTATAGATACACTGCTGCAAACAGTGCAGACTGAATATAAATCCAGAGGATAAGAATCTTTTGCATCGTTGTACCATACACTTGAATNTATGACTTTGGGTCATGGTTTCCAATTATTCTAACATTAATTATGCATAATTCCATTGTAAAATAAGGATGTTTCATCCTGGCTTAGATCTCTGGTTTTGAATACCTAGTGAGTATGGAAGATAGAACAGTAGGGTTAGAGGCAGGACTCAAACTGGGTTTATTTTTATGTGTTGCTTTGTCTTGCTTATCAGTGACGATAAACCACAATATAATTATTTACATGAAATACTGAACTGCATGCTGCTGCTTTTACAAGAGAAAGTGTCTTGCCCCATAAGACGGAAACACAACCCTGTATTCAGTCTTGAGACAGACACCTACCCATTTTGTACCATTTTGTACTATATACAAGTTGCCTGCATGCATAGTGGCACACCCAGGGGGAAAGAGGGATCTAGTAACCCAGAATTCCCCAAAATGAAAATCAGAAAGAGAATAATATTCAATACATTAATACACAGAGCTCTGCCACTCTGTGTGTGTTATGATCAGTGCCCATACTCTCTTCTAGTTATCATAGCATACACAGAGCATGGGTATGTGCTTTTTGTGATCAAGATTTTTTTTTCTTTTTTTCTTAAATAAAGTTTTTCCAGTTTTCTCCATTGTAGGAGGCAGTCAGGGAAGCGCAGGCTGCCTTCACTAGATCCCAATCCAGACTCTAGTCACTATTAGTTTCAGTAGAAGATGGAAGATGACTGGAGGCTNTAAATCACTGCTCTCAGTGAAGGTAGCCTATACAGCTTTCATCGCTGCGACCTGCGCTGGCTTCTCTAAGTATTCCTGCTTCTCTGATGGACCAGCATCTCAAAGATACGATTTATTTAATTCTTTACTTTTTATTGCATCTTTATTTATCTTTATCTCTATGTCTGTCTCTGTCTGTCTAAACACACGCATGTATCTAAAATAAAGTAGTTGTGCAACCTTAGTCACTTTTAACAAGTGCAGCCATAATATTTTATGATGGTTACAAATAAAAACTGCAGGGAGTATGTGTTAAAATGCAACATTCTNGATGCTAGCATTTTCTATCCTTTCAAGGAAATATTAATTTTAAATGGCATTTTACTCTACAATATTAACTATATAAAAGTAATNAAATATTAACTTAATTGTATACAAATTTGTATACTGTTGACTGTTATGGGAGAAAGTTTACCCTGGTTACTATGTCGGCTTCCTGTTGTATCCTGGGTCCCAAACGCTGCTTCGCAAGAGACACTTTGGTCTTCATATTGTTCCAGCGTGTAGGCATCATCTTATAGAGGACCTCACTCTCTGTGGGAAGAGTCACCTCATGCTTTTCTAGAAATGTCACTATTTTCTGCAACACACTGAACTGCACTTCCATTTCCGCTTGCTTTGAAGAAACCTTTTTAAGACAGAAACAAGTATTTATTTATTATTATTATTATTTATAACAGGTCTTTATATAGTGCTTTACAATATAGATTACATAGCGCTTTACAAGTTGAACAATCAATAAGACATGACTAGGTGGTAATAGACAGAATGGGTGGGGAAGAAGGCCCTGCTCGCAAGGGTAAGTTGTGAGTAAGTCAATAGTATGTAGTAAGTCTGGATCTGGGGGGGAATTCACTAAATGACGAATTACA
>JABWIB010015788.1:0-11847 GCA_016617825.1 Platyplectrum ornatum
TAAAAATTGTATTTATGTGGAAATCCTTCGGTCTTTACCATGAGCCAAAGTAGGTCACAGCTGTTTTATTCCCTTTTCAAGACAAATAAAACGCTTACTAGATTTCACCACCAGAATAATGAAGGTATCAATAGCCATATACGGTATACTTTCATTGAAGCCAGTTCCTGATGAAAAAACTTTTTTAAAAGACAAACATCACCAACACATTTCTTCTGCTTTTATTGAAGTCATATATAGAAATGCCATCCTTCTTATGCATATCTCATAAAGGAAATATCATATTGCCTCTATAGTCAATAACTGTAAAACTGTCAATTTCTCAATTAAACAGAGTGCATAGCAGTCAGATGCGCAGGCAGACGAATGGCAGCAGTGTGCCCATCTTTCTGCACCGGCTTTCGATCAGTGGATGTACAATGCTAACTTTCCCTGTACAGATACACAACCCTGGATGAACTCTACCCATTCATAACTTGACGCTGGTAAGTACGTAAGTCTGGATCCGGTCCTGAATGTAAAACTCTACTCTGGCAAAGTTAGCATGAGCCTGATTTTGGTGCCAACAGAATAGTTGAACAAGTGCTAGATAGCACAAGAAAGACAGGAGAGTTGCTGACATTGTGAAGCAATGAACGACACAGAGAGCAGCATAAGGTAAATGTTATCCTAACAATTTTATTAAGTGAGCGAACAAGAATAAACATTTTCCATGCAAACAGCAGGCTTTCAATTTGAATAAGGTATTCCTTGCTGTTTCAACATAAAAGGAGTTATAAAATTTCAGCTAAAAACATTTTAAAGTGTACAGCCGAGAATGAGTTTTACTTTTTTAGGTATTCTACATTTAATTAAAATTTAAATTAACATAATTAATTGGAATTTATTAATCAACAAATAAATTAGATTTTTAGGAGGCTGTTTGTATTTCTTTTAGAGTATAATGTAGAAAAATCTTTAAATGATTTGTAGGTAACATGCAAACTTTCCTAAGTGGACTCTTCTTGCAAACGTAAAACCTATATAAAAATGGATTAGTACTATGCGGTTCAAAGTGGATCATATGATTTGAAAGGAGTTTTGTATGACTACAGCTGAAACACGCACCTCTGGAGAGCACGCAGGAAAAGGGTCATCTCTTGTTTCTGCCATAAATGGAATGGCAGAGGCTGCGACTTCTATAGCACAACATCTGCATTTGCGGCTCCATAGTTTTTTTCATAAATGATAAAAATCCCAGCGTAGTAGCGGCAGATAAAAAAAAAAATTTTTTTTTTATTTTTAGTCAATGACTGCACACAAAAAAGATACAAAATAGAAACAAATAAAAAACTCAATTTTAAACAATAATATTTATAATATTTATTTATTAAATAAATAAATATTATTTAATGTTTATTAAATAAATATAAATTTATTTATATTATTAAACTTATTTTTACACTTAGAAAGCACGCTTGCATCATCTCTGAGATGGAGAATAGAAGTAAACAGTGCATTCCTTATAAATGAGATAAAACTCCCATTCTCTCATTAAAATATGGACTCCTGCAGTAGGGTGTGCTCACATCTGCCTTGTTAAGCTAATCTGTACATGCGTAGTTTGGCTTTTTCCCTGCTCATCCAAAAACCTGTATGTTCCTATCACATAGAAATGTTTCAATAAAGGTCTGATTGTCTCTGGTTAGAAGAGCACAAATAAGCATGATAATTGTTATTCAAAGATAATCCTGTACACCACAACTTAACAGAAGAATGAGAGGCAAGTCATACCTGGTTGCATAAGGAACGAAATGCAGAAGACCAGATCCAGACTTTATGTACTATTGATTTACTCACGACTTGTTCACAAGTGGGCAAAACCCATCTCCTCCCCCTTCTATTTGTCCTGAACCTTTCCTTTTCCCAGAATCTTCATTTCTTTATAAACTTTTTCATTCTTAATTTATTAAATGGCTATTGCCATGCAAGTTTAACCATACTGCCTCATTTTCACCTGTACTTATTTTCGCACTGTTCGCATACTCCATTTTGTTATCTACCTCACACTACATTATGTCGCAGCCTACCTACTTTGTTTTGTTCTGTAAACCCAGTTGTGCGGGGCTGCGCATACTGTGTGACGCCTTTTAAATAAACATAAATAATAATATTTATACCACTTGCCTTTTACCTGTATAATGGGTAATTTTTCTGGTAGATGTACAGTATGTGTTGCAGTAGTGCACATTGATCCCCATTATATGTTTTTTGTGTAATCCTTACCAAAAATATAAATATAGGACCAGACCAGAGTTGAAGATAAGAAAAGAAAGTTAAACCTGGGCAAATCACAATTAATAATTATTATCTTTGTGGTTTATGGAACTTTGTGATACTAATGCCACTGAGCCTTCTTGATCTCATCATATTAATTAAATTAGCATTCTTGCTTATCAGAAAACGTAGTTACCATGAGACTTCTGCTAGTGAAAAGGTATATGTTGATTATAGATTCTCTGCTGCTAAATATAGTAGGGCTTGCTAACTTCTCTCTGTAGGTTATGAATGGACTGTTCCTGTTATTTCAACCTATTCTCTGAAGATCCATGTAACACATAGCTCCTGCTTGCTTACATTGTTCCTAGGGGATGCACTATTACTTGAGGTTTATTTCCTTTTATAAGTAGAGATGGAGCTCTGTAAAACAGCCTGTGACTTTGCATTGCCTTCTTTATGGGGACACAAATCTGCCTTAGCAGCCTGGCTGTCAGACTGAATAAAAACACTACTAAAGGTTATCATGGGCTCTCTTTGACATGCTTATCTTGTTTACTGAAAATTGTTATCATGAAAAACATACATATTTGCAACTATGCTCAGACAAGTATAGCCAATACAAATATTTTTTCTTTTGAATCATTGTATACTACATTAAAACTAGTGTATTATTCTACTGTTTCAAAAAGAGTGTCCTAATACAAATCATAAACAATTAAAAATGCCTTGGACTGATATATTTAGAAAAAAGTTTGTTTGAAAGGAATGGATCCTTTCAAGGCAGCGCTTAGCTAAGAAGTGTTAAAAAATATAACTACTAATAAAATAGATGTATAGAGAGTGATCTCAGTTGCTGTAAAATATAAGACTTAGTAAGTCTTATAAGCTAAAGAAAAATGTATAAATTGGAAATATCAGCGCTTTGAGAAAACCATCAGTATTTTATAAAAATTATGAAAAAATAGAATCTATAATTATCAAAATAAATGAATGAATCAGAGTGTTTTACAAAAATGTCATTGTACTAACAATCATAAACATAACAATAATGTAGGTAATACAATATAAAAAATATATAAATAATGGGTATAGATGTAAAAGCCCATTTGTATCCACTTGGTTGTTGAAAGATGTTTCTTAGCGTCTGGTGTCTCATATAGGGCTGTTAATTATTTCCAACAGAATTTGCAAAGGTCTGCTCGTGGCGACACGTTTCAACCTCAGTAGGACTTTTTCAAGAGGACTTCCAGCAGCCCCTCTGCAGCACAATCCACCTGGATAGCATTTTCACTCCAGATTTTAGACGTTTTGTTGACACCAGCAAAGAAATATATCCATACAAATCTTTGCATTTGCTGTGGAACAAAAGGACACTAATTCCTAATACCAGATTCAACAGGCTCAAAAGCATGAGTGGCTAATTGCACACCCAACTACGATTTTCATATCCCGAAGGAAACTCTCAAGCTGATCAGTGCCATGTACTACACAGCTGTTGTAGTCGGAGCCTCAGCCAAAGTTTACATGCAGCATACACTGCACACATAAATGCCGGCAATTATTGCCGGCTTTTACGAATGAATAGTAGTAAAAGAAAAAAAATATTCTTTATTTTGCCATCCGTGCCATTCAGAGCCGATCATGTGCATGCGCAGATCGACACATAGCGGCGCATCTGCCAGCCTGCCAGGCGGAAGTACCGCTTTGAATCAGGTCCTTAGAGAACAATGGAGGAGGAGTATAGATGTCATAAGTATTCTCTATGTATATAATATACAACACAAAAGTTAATAAAAAAATCTTTAAAAATAACAATTATGAACGGAGACCCATAAATTGGCAACTAAATACTCAAAAGTTTATTAAAGTATATATATATTTATATATATTTATAAAAACAATGTGTCGAAAAGTGTGAAAAAGTAAAAATAAGAAAAATGACATGCATGCATGGGTCTCAGTCAAACAGTTTCCAAATAAATATTACATTAGGCTTATTTTTATTACATTTTAATTTATTATAACAATATATATTTTGTTATGTCTAGCTTGTATTATATTATGAATGTTTCATTGTTGTAAATCAGTAATATTGACCTTGGGTTATACATTTAGAACAATAGAACATTCTCTGCATTTACAGGATGTAAGTGATATGACTAATGTGATCAGGGGCAGCGCACCCATCAGACATCACGGCACGTACTGGCATTGTGTTATTCGCTATCAGGGGGCGCTGTGCTAGGTCTGCCTAGCGAGCTCGGAGGCCTAGCACAGGGCCTGAATGTGACTAACATTATTAAATGCTAGTTTATATTGCCCATGTGTGGAATGGGGAAAAAAGAAAATACTAATAGCTTTACTAAAAACATATTTATAACGTAGGTAGGGCATCTTGGTTTTGTTGCTGCCAAGATATATAGATTTAGCACAAGGTCAGCCCCTCTGTCTCGATTATCGGACTGACTACAGGAGTGCTCACTTGACTTAAAAACACCATAAAGACAGGGGCTTCTGTATAACTGCTGACTATATAAAGCAATAAACACTACCTGAGGCCAAGTATCATTCATTTATTTTGTGTATAATAATAACTGTCATAGCCAATTAAGAATTGTGGATCTTGCTACTCTGTATGAATGAGGGAATTAGAAACGTATTTCCATTGCCATTGATATGATTAATAACAAGTGAATATAACTACTTTTTGTTTATACAACAATTAAAGTACTCTCATAGAGTTACCTTAAGAATATAATAAATGCTCAATTGAATTCAGCATCCAGCAAATTATTGGCATGAAAAGTGGAATTAGCTACTTTACAGTCAGGGCCGGTGCTAGGTCTCCTGCCGCCCTTGGCAGAATTAGCGTTGCGCCCCCTTCCAGCTAATGACGTGACGACGTGGTGATGTCATGACAATTCTAACCCTTTGGTGGAGGGCGGTGAAGTGAAGGAAACATTGCCGCCCGCCATCTCGTCATTTAATTATACGTCGGGAGGGCGGGCTGGCTTGTTTCCTCCACTCTTCCACTATTCTTCACTATTGGCAACATCCCCACTTGCTTAGAAAATTTATGACGAAGAATCTGTTAGTACTTCTTTTTATTTCTTTTTGGTGTGATTTACCATTTGCTTTTAACCACATGTTATACTATTGATGCCAGCTTTGCTTATGACACATTTGCCATTTTATGGTGTTTGTGCATATATTCACATTCCCTGTTTATAATTTTCTTTGTGGCTTCCATTATAAATTAAGCGACTGTGGATTCAAAGATTCCCAGGCCATAACACCCATATCAAATAAAAAAAAAAAACTAATTCAGAAAATTCAGCTGCTCTTCAATTACCATTTCATGTCATCTGATCATTTAAAGCAAATCAACACAAGAATTTTCATACTGTGCCTGGAGAGAAATGGCTGATGTTATGCTCCTGTACTAAAGTATAAACTCAGCAGTTGTGACACTGAATATGTGTTGACTGTTGAGATCTGTTTAAAGTGCAGTCATATGAAGGTGACAGGTTAGCTTTAATGTGATGCATTATGTTACAGTTACTCTTTTCACAATATTTCAAGATAATAGGCAATAAAATGTTACAATAAAGACAGTTAACAATTCCCTTGGTGCGTTATTCAGCAAGAATAGAGCAGGTGTTTCCATATACATCACTATTGTGAATATTTTTGCAGAAATGTTAATTAAACACAGTTTGACAGTGACAAGCAGAAGACAGAATGTTGTTCATTGAACAAACCTTTTTTGCAGGTTTAACCTGTTTTGTTGTAAACATATACAGCAGTTAACCATGGTAAAATAACTATTGAAGAGGAAGAAAGAGTTAATGCTTAGAAGTTAATGAAACTTCTTCAACTCGCAGCCACAGAAGCTTCTGTCAATAAGCAAATACATAAGAGTATGCTCAAACCTCCTGTGTACAAATAAGAGGATAGAAGGGAGAATAAACTATATAGATCCTGAGAGGCCTCATTAGCAGCAAACATACTCCAGCAGATGCCTTCTGGTTTTGAAACTCATATTCTGTAGAGCAAGTGACCAAGAAAGGTAAGGAAAAGAAAGCATGCTATGCTTAAGACAGACGAATAAAGCCAGAAGCAACTCACAAGAGCTGGGCCACTGAGACACAATTACATAGCCCACAAGAGAGACTTCGTAGATCTTGAACATATGCTTGGCTCTTACTCATAACTACCACTCATTTCCCATCAATGAGGCCCTGTTTCTTCTTTAGCCACTAAATAATTCATAAGAATAAAAAGGATCCTGAATTTTCCCTCTTAGATGCGTATGTTTCTTTCCCTGTCAATGAAAAATATTTTTCATGCCTTAATTTAGGCATATAACTATTAAAAAAAACTTTTGCCAGATTTAAAAAACAGTGTTTCTATTAGTGGATGTATCCATTTCTATAAATCCATATTTTCAATTCAACACAGGTGGTTACTATAATAAAGGATTGTTGGTAGTTGGTAGATTGTTTTATTGTTTTGTATATGATAGAGTGGATCATGTTCAAGGGTCTGATATGCTGATGTATGATGTACCAATGGAAATTTGTTGCAACTGCTCTGTGCGATATTGTTTAATTTAGACATTTGAAAAGTTTTTAAAAGGCATAGGTGGCCCTAAGCCCTGCGGGGTTAGGGGTCCCTATGGGATTCGTGTCTACACTATCCCCACCCGCCACCAACATGTACTGGCAGAGTACACGCCTTCAAAATTTTCACCTAGGGTCCCGCAAAGCCTATATTTGTTTAAATATGACTATGTTTTAAAGGTAGATAACACCCTGTGTTGTATGTGTCTGTTAACTCGTGCTGCTGTCTACCAGACAAGTTACCGGGACATTCCACAAAAAAAAACAATATTTGTTTAAGTAGAAATTTTATCTTCTATTTTCATGTTCTGCTTATATGTAATTTGTGCTTATTATGTCATATGAGTATATGTCAGAAATCGTAGAATTTACTGCATCTGTTACTGCCATCGAATTGACTTCTAGCATCTCTCGTGAGCCAATGTTCAATGGACTCAATGTGTTTTCCCTGTTCCTGTGTACTCCTAGTACAGACCTAGTGTGTTTTTGCATTCATCTCAGCATAGCAGCATAGGCTATTCAGTAATCCTCTCTGCTGTTTAAATAACTCCTGCAATCATCGCTGTTGTTCACAGAGTTATTACATTCCAACCACCAAAGACTGCTTTCCAGATTCATCTCTTCTGGCAGAGCTTAACTGTATTTCATTAACTGCAGCTCGGAACATATCTGTCATCTTGTGTAAATTACCAATGACTATGGCCGCCATTAGAGTTAGACGGCCAGGACTAATGCCCCAGGGATGGGCAGAGAGTGATTCCAGGGCCCCCCTCTCTGTCTGGACCAGGACACTTGTAGGTATCAGAAATATACTTAACCCCTGCACTGTACAACATTTGTTTTGCAAATTATGATTGCAGACTGAAATTGCAGTATGAAATTCCCTGCACATCAGACCTCTGTAACTCACTTCTGAATTTCTATGGGCCCCGCAATTTCTGATGGCGATCCTATCAATTAACAAGACATTCATCAAGACTTCTACCTTCTAGTATCTAGCTACCAGCACAAGGGTCCCAACACCAAAATTATGTGACACTCCCAGCAGAGGAAAGGGTTATTTCATGAATATGTATACAAAGAGCTGCCGTATTGACTGAGACTTAACCCCTTCCGTAAGGACGAGCGCCGTACATGTACGGCACTCGTTTAAATGTCACTCCTGCAGCATCGCGGTGTGTCAGTATNGCAATGGCAGCTGTCAGTGACAGCTGCCATGCTATTGAAGCCAGAGGGGACCAAAATTATTGGTCCCGTCCCCAGCAAAGGCTGCGATTGGTTAGTAAATTCTGACTAGCCAGTTGCAGCTTTAAAGGGACAGAAGCCTGTAAGATCTGTCAGTCTTATAATAGTAAGCACAGATCCTGTGCTTATTTAACACAAACAGGCTATTAGTAGCCTGTTTGACCTGGCCCCTAAAATTTTTGAAACTTTCAAATTTTCTTAAAATTGCAAAAAATTGCTACTAAGTTTATGAGCAGCCTACCACCCTAAAAAAGTTAAAGGTGATTTAAAAAATGATGGCAACAGAAAGTAGACATATTGAAATTATTATTTATTAACTATTTTGTGTGGTATGACTATCTCTGTTACAAGCAAAAATTGTAACATTTTCAAAATGGTTAAATTTTCGCATTTTTCACGAAAAAATGTAGACTGTATCAACCAAAATTTACCACTAACTTAAATTACAATGTATCACGAAAAAACTATCTCAGAATCAGTTGGATACGTTAAAGAATTAAAAAGTTATTGCCACATAAAGTGACACATGTCAGATTTGTAAAATAGGGCTTGGTCATTAGGGACCAAATAGGCCGCGTCTTAAAGGGGTTAAGTAAATCTCCCTCGTAATATATGGAGGGGGATCAGTAGATGTGTATATGTATGTGATTGAGAAGTTTCTGATGTAAAAGCTGTTGTTATATGAATGATCCTGTGACTTGCAGGTAACTACTACACATGTGACAGCCTTCAGCAGGATATACTGGAGGGAATTTGGACTTCAGTTTCCTCACTTCCCCTGCATATCCTGCTGAAGGCTGTCACATGCATACCTCCCAACTGTCCCACATTCAGCATAACAGTCCCACTTTTGGGGGACTCTCTCGCTGTCCCTCCCGCCTCCCAGTGTGTCCCGCTAAGAGGACAAACTTTGTTTTTAATTTGTAAATGACAGTAGCCACGAACCATGGCATAAAAAGTGGCAGAGCTTGGGCGGGAAGGAGGCAGAGCCGGGATGTGTCGGGGGCAGGGTCGGAGTGTGCAGGAGGTGGAGTCGGGGTGGTCCAGAGCGGGGCATAAGTGTCCCGTGCTCCGGACCCTGTAAGTTGGGAGGTATGGTCACATGTGAAGCAGTTACCAGCAAGTCACAGGATCATTCACATAACAGCAGCTTTTACACCAGACACTTCTCAATCACATAATGATTCCCCTGCATTCCCCCCTCTCACTACACTGGGTGATGGTGAGTGAGGAGGTGAGGGACTTCAGTGTTGTAACAGGGCAGNGGAGGGGAGTCCAGATGCTGCTGCTGCTTATCCATTGGCTTCTAACAAATAACGCTAGCTCTAGCTAGTGTTAGAAGGGCGAGAAAACATGCTGAGCCTCTGTGCTAAATCTTGCTCCAGGGGGAACTTTTTCACATTTTTTGGGCTGAAAAACTCTGCTTATACTTGAGTATATACTGTAACTCTCGAGCCTTACTCTGTACCCACACAGGAAAGTTATGACCTATTGATGGAAAGCTGATTATACAAATAACACAGATGGATACAACCAGCATTGTGATACGAAAAATCATATCTTGGGCACAGCATGCTCTATTCTTGATCAAGTCCATTATTATTATATTATTATTATATGTGAAAGCACATTTATGCTGATAAGTCTGTTAAGTCTGATGTATGTCTGAAACTTAAAGTAAAACCCTGCTTCCCCTTGGGTGGCACTGAATTAAAATTTGGGCAAAAAACTGCCTCTTTATCTCACATCCTCCAATGGTTGAGGAAATGGGAGTACCCAGAGGAAACCCACCCAGACATGGAAGGACATACAAACTCCACACAGATAAGGTCCTGAAATCAAACTTACAACCTTAGTGTTGTTAGGCATCAAAGCTACCCGCAAAGCCCAGAGGTAGTTGGTAGTATGACTAGTCTACTCCCTAAGGGAGTAGGGAAATCAGGGAAATTAGTATTAAAACCTATTACACAAGTCAATTTCTTTCTAAGAAACTACAGGATATCCCTGTTATTTGGGGAAAACACCCCTAGTACTGAAAATTGCCAGAGATGTGTTGAAATGTGTTTAAACATGCTGCACAACTATCTTATCTAAATGACCTCAAGTCCTGGAAAAACTGACTTATCTGAGCAGTTTTTTTTTTACTATTCTTATTATCCAGTTCAATGTAAAAGCCATTCTTTCAATTACATCCAGTGTCTTTGTTATGCAGAAGAGTTAACATCTCTCATCTCTCTCCGGTGTCATTAAGGAGCAGGAAAAACAAGAAACGAGCCAGCAAAACATGCTTGGGTTTAATTATTGATAAGATACTTTTTAATAATTCAGATATGCAAATGAAACAGGGTATCAGATTTGTCTGTAAAAGGGAGCCACCTGGGGAAAGCTCATTTGTGCAAAGCAGCAGAAGGGAACATGTTTCTAATTCAGAAAAGGAAATGTCTTAATGATTCTCTGTGTGATCAGCAAATCTGGACCGCAGTACGAGAATGTGCTAAGATGACAGATGTATTTGGAAGGGCAAGGGCACAGGAAAATGTCTCCACAGGTGCCGTTTGTGTAATTAGATTACTTTGGATATTGTGCTTGAAGCTATCATAGAAGCACACAGTACAGAATAAAATACTGCAATTCCAGTATGCAAACATATGGTATAGCTTTATGAGACTATACAGATCTCTCTACTTTAGTGATGTGTCGTTGGACTCTTATTATACTGAATTAATTATAAAAACATTTAGTACTTTAGCATGTCTATGTCAATGTAAGAAAAATACTAACTTTAGAGTTCAAAACCAAGCTTATCAGTAATCAATATAACAAATAACAATTTCTTAATCTGGGATGTAATTGGCAAGAGAATACGGAGCTTTTCCAGAGACACATACAAGTCATCATGCATTGAGTGCCCCATACATTTCAGCACAAAACATAAGAGAGTTATGTGCGATCCAAAGGTGCATGCAATGATACTTCTGAATGCCTGTGCAAACATGCAAGCCCAAGGCAGCTATGGAACCATATGAATTACACAAGAGCAGAGTTAGGCCTACAGGGAGGTGAAGGTTAAGGTTAGGCTACGGGGAGTGGATAGGGTTAGGCTATGGGGAGTGGAGAGTTGGGGTAAGGTTGTGGGGAATGGAGAGTTAGAGTATTTGAACAGAGGGTTAGGGTAGGATTTAGGAAAAGGAATGGTGTTCAGAATATCTACCTGTTGACCAGCAGGCATAGTGACACTCGGGGAGGCCTCTGTTGGTGTATACATTAACTAACACAACACAATTAACACAACACACCGTTCAAAACACAAATGGGTACAGATTGAATTGCTCGTGGATCAAGCAATTTATGTTATTGCAAACATAAAGTAACTCATATTGGAGCAATGAGATTGCAGAAGTTTTTTTTTCCTGCACTTTCCTAGGCAGAGACAGGGAGAAATAGAAAGCAGCTCACTGAGTGGGGCTGGGTTCCACAACCAAAAAAGGTATGAAAAATACACACTTTATGGAACCTCTCTCAGGAGCGCTATAAAACTCTTTCAACAGTTCAACTTAAACATTTTGTATTATGGTAATTAATAAAATAATCACTTCAAAATGTAATCTGATCCAGATGACCAAGCATTATTGTTGGAAAGATTTAAGTAGGCTCTGTCTTTCGAAGTCTCATTGTGGGCTCTATTTATAAAATATTGGAAGCGATGTGTTCCCAGGTTCGC
>JABWIB010015793.1:9517-19692 GCA_016617825.1 Platyplectrum ornatum
ACGAACTAACTGATGTCTGAGTAATGTAACAATGGTGGTTACCATAGTAACTGATTGCTGGAAGTTCCAGAACAGAGTATTTTGTACCTAATGGAGTGGGTCATGTTGGAGGGTTTGCAATTATACTGCTGCAACTACCCCACCAGCGGCAAAACCCTGCATTACATGAGTAATAATTATAAACTCTGTGGTCCCAAACACAAATCTGGTTTGTATTTATTTATACAATTATGGCAGCACACAGGTGATGTTGCTATGGGTGACAGCACACTAGTGATGTTGCTATGAGTGACAGCACACTGGTGGTGTTGCTATGGGTGGCAGCACACTGGTGATGTTGCTATGGTTGACAGCGCACTGGAGTATATAACATGCAGGAGATGTATCTTTGTCTATATACATCACCGGGAATCAGTGGAAATGTCAAAAGCTGTTGGTCTTCGGAACAATGGCCGCCAGAGACATGTTCGTATACTGACCTCCTTACACACTTCCTCTAGTACTGATATCATTCCATCCGACAGCAGGACACGTGACCGGAATTCCTAGCGCTTATTGGTCGCTGCCACAACGTGCTGTCCTTGCCGGAGAGTGACCGGGATGTTGTGTACGGGCCGCTCTCTCCTGACCCGCGCATCACCATGTATCACTCAGAACCGGGTGAGTCCACCGCAGTGCCCCCCATGTAGAGACCGGAAGCAGACGTCATATACCTCATACCCTGTTNTGTNCCCCATATAGCCCCCTCATACTCTATTCTGTACCCTCATATAAACACACACACACCCTCTTCGTACCCTGTTCTGTGCCCCAAATTCCCCCCGCTCATACCCTGTGCCCCATATATCCCCTCATACCATGTACTGTGCCCCATGTACCCCCTTCATACCCTGTACCTTCCCCCATATACCTTCATATCCTGCTCTGTACCCCATATACCCCCCCTCATGCCCTGATCTGTGCCCCATATACCCCCCTCATACCCTGTTCTGTGCCCCATATAACCCCCTCATACCCTGTTCTGTGCCCAATATTCCCCCCTGATCATACCATGTGCCCCATACACTCCCTCGTACCATGTACTCTGCCCTATGTACCCTCCCCATACCCTGTACCGTGCCCCTTATACCCCCCTCACACCCTGTACTGTATCCCATATACTCCCCCCCCCACCCCCACCACCTCATACCCTGTACCGTGCCCCAAATACCCTCCTCATACCCTGTACCATGCCCCCTATACCCCCCTCACACCCTGTACTGTATCCCATATACTTCCCCCACCTACCCACCCCTCATAATCTGTACTGTTCCCCATATACACTCCCTCATACCTGTGCTGTGCTCTATATACCCCCCTCACTTATTGTGCTGTATTTCAGGGGACGGTGGTGGTAGAGCGGTGGTGGAATGTACCACTCGCCAAGGAGGGGAAAGAGCCCTATATCCACCCACGGAAACACCGCATCTACCGGGTGGTGGAAGACACTAAACACACCCCCAAGGAGAAGATGGAGCTTATCCTCACCCAGAGTGTGCACAGTGAGTTCTGCAGTTCAGGAGGTTACTGACCGGGAGGGGGGTCTCGCAGCTGCCAGGACTGACCAGGTTCTTTATCTCCATTTCCTCTGCAGAGCTCGGCACTCGAGGGGACACAGTGTTTGTGGAGAAGTCCAAGGGCCGGAACCAGCTGCTGGCACAGGGGTTGGCGGTGTACCCTTCCCCAGAGAACAGACAGATGTTTGAGGAAGAAAGAAGGGTGAGTGTTGGGATAGGTGGGCGAGGGGTTGCTGGGTGTGTCCTATGCTCTGTCACTGCTTCCCTTTCTATCTCCTAGATGCAGCAGGAGGGTCTGCTGGGGGTGAAGATGCAGACGTGGACCGGGGAGATGGTGAGTGACAGCTCTTCCCGTTTCCCCCTTAGTTCCTCTCCTTCCGTGTGTCTTCCCACAGAGGCAACTCCTCTGCCAGATGTCTTGCCCTGGTGGATTCCCGATTTGGGGTTGACCGGTTCTCCTGAGTTGGTTCTCTGCTTGTGTCCACAGACAGTGAATTATCTGAAGAAGTCACGGCTGGAAGTGGGCGTGAAGGAGGATATGGAATGGCCGCTGAGTAGAGAGGTTGTGTGTCGCCATCTGCTGACCAATGTAAGTCCTGCTGCTGTGAGGGTGAGGCATTAGGGGGTGTCTTCCACCGGCTGGTGGAGAATAATAATTCTGATGTAGTCTCAGCAGGGGGTGTGGAACACACTGTGTGTGTGTTATCAGTGATCCTCCTCAGCAGTGTGTGTCTGGGTGTAACATCTAACCACTCTTGTCCAGTGATTTTGTGTTTGTTTTGGGGGGAGGTTTTTGTGTATGTTGCCCACTGATTTTGTGGGCGACTGTGTCTTGGTGCATGTGTCATTCTTTGTCTGGTTGTGGTGATTATGTGTCAGGGGTGGAACTGGTGAACATTGTTACCAGGTGGTTGTGTGTCTGGGTGCATACAGTGTGTTGGAATGGGGAGAATGTTTGTGGTGACAGGTTTTAGTGGATGTATGCGTTGACGCTTGGTAGTTATGTGTTGGGGATGGATACAGTGACTCTGTTGGTCGGTGACTGTTTGTTGTGGATGTATGCAGTGACCCTTGGTGTGTTGGGGGTGGATACAGTGCCACTGTTGGTTGGTGACTCTGTGTCAGGGATGGGGGCTGTGGATGCGGTGACGCACGTTTTCAGTGACTGTTCTGCCTCTCATCTCTAGCTCGGGGTCGTGGCTCCTCTTGATGCTGTGAAGCTGCCTGATGAACCTGTAACAGCGCTGGGCGAGTACTGGTGTGATGTGACGGTAAGTTTCCTGGTTTGGGGTCTCTAGGGATCAGCGCTTCTGCTGCTATTGTAACCCTCTGTTATGTTGCAGGTGAATGGCATCGACACAGTGCGGCTACCAATGGCCGTAGTACCATTTATGACCCCGGGGAAGAAGCGTTACCTCTACTGGTTATCCAAACAAACACAGAGCACTGGCAGAGACTCGCCAGCAGAGGGCAGCGGCGTTCCAGAATCTACAGTCAGTGCCTCTGAGCGGACTCTGCAAACAGACTAAAGAGGGGGAGCTCAGCCCCCTCCACTGCTTATCTGTAATAAAAGAATAATCAGAGGCCGGTGCACTGTGTGCCCATTACAATCCGGTTACAGCAACGAGGTATCAGGGGGGTATGTTGGCTGCCCGTTGATGAGCATTAGGGGCTGTGTGGACACAGAAGTCAACAATAGGGGACGTCAAACTCTGCCACCTGTCACCTCCCTATTGTGTGTCACACGGTGTGAGGGGGGAGGGGAGGGCACACAGACCCTGGGGTAGCTGCGTGCCTTGAACACGCCGGCAGATGGCAGACCAGACAAATGTGACCACCGGCTTAGAGAAGAGGTAGTTCATACACACAACTGCCTTTCACTAAAGGTGGTATAAATGAATTATTGCTTCCACAGGTTCTGACATATTAAATAACACTAGAAATGCGTGTAAAGTGTCAGGGGGAGATGGGACAGAGCAATGTTCTGCAGATCACTAGTGGTGTAATAATCTGCAGCATATGTGTGGGGCGATGTTCTGCAGATTGCGGTGCAGGTGCATTGCTTGGTGTATGTATTGTGAGATGCAGGTAGCAAGGGGTTAAGTGCACTCCTTGCTGTTTATCGCGGGGCAGCAGCATCTTCATTACAGCTTTGTGCGCTGCTCCTTCTCTCCTGCCGCGCTCCGCCATGGCATTGGAATTGGAGATGGTGTCTGTATCTGATGCAGCGCAGTGAGACTCCGCTCACTGAATGTAAATAGCGGGCGAGAATCAGATAACAAGCGAGGGCCGGGCACAGCGCTGGCAACTGGGAGGGGGTCTTATCAGATGCCAGGAAATGAAACCAAAGGGACTGAGGTACAGGAGGGCGATAGATAACGTTTGGGGGGGAGGGTGGCTGGGGGAGGAGGTTGACAGATAATGACTGTTGTGCAGTGGGTCCTGGCTGCCAGTAATTTACACATTTTATGTATTTATTAACAGGTTTTTAAAGACGTAGCACTTCATTTTAACAATCAATAAGACATGAATGTTGTTGTCATTTTGGGTACATCCCAGTAAAGTGATCACTAATACTGTTATCTTTAGTAGAGGCACCAGGAGCTGCGCCAGTCTATGCACCCAAAACAGTTGTTTGGGCCAGGTGTTATTCCCATGAGGATGGGTCAGAGGGCTCTCCTCCAATCCTCACCCTCGCTCTGCCCGCCAGAGGTCTCGGAACGCCGCCCATAATCTGCTTCCCCCTTAGGCTCCTGCACTGATACTGCCTCTCACTGCTATCACTGGAGGAATCATGATAACCCCTTTCATTGGGAAAGACAGAGCCTGTATTCACATATACAGTATAAATATAAACACGCGTGCTCCCATTCATGCGTTGCACGGAAGGCGTTGACGCGATAGCTGGTTGCTGGGATATTCGGCTCTGTTTGGCCTGCGTGACACACGTTCCCCACGGGGGCGCGTTATTAGTGCTCCCAGGGATAAGCAGAGTGTTATTTTGAGCGTGGGTCCCTCGTGTGTCGTACAGACTGTCTGGGGCCTGCGTATAGGTACACAGCGTATATAGTCACCGAGGACATGTCAGTGCTGTTAAACTGCAGCCAATCAATGCTTGATGTGTCGAGGGCTAATTAAACACCAGCGGTCGTATATCACTGGCAGCTGGACAAGCGAGTGGCAGATTCGACCATTCCGATAAGAATGTTTTTAGCGGGAGATTATTGGTTTTCCGGCTCCTGAAACAGTAGCTTGATCAGAGATATCGTGTGTATAGTCCTCAGTCAGATCTCCTGACCCGTCCCCAGGCCCGCCTGATGGGATCAGTCTCCTCTTTTATCAGTTCTCCGTCTTATGTCCCCTGCCTTTCAGTATCCAGATGTATGTCCTAGTCTACATTCTCTCTTCATCTGACTGATGCCTACGTTGACTGAGCCGCAACGTTTCGTTTAAGCCAAAGAACATTCCAGATGAGTGTAACTGGCGGCCTGTGGGATTCACACTCCGTGATGGCTCCCAAATGCATTGCTGGCATACAGCGTGGCTCAGGTGGTCTCTGAAATCCAATGTGGAGCCTGTGGCGCTCACTGAGGGTCTATGCAGCCGCTATAAGCAAACGCCAAGAACGGGCTTCACGCCTGTGCTGGCCGGCATTCAGCTGCAATGTAATATTCATGAGGCAGAGGTGAGGACACCAGGATTCCCGTCTCGTGCTGATACTCAGACCGGGGATCCAAATTCCAACCGGTAGAACAAGTCTGTTGTTGGAGGAAATATATTGGGTTGTGAACACTACAGGTCTCACAAGTTATTCCTGGACAGGTGATAGACTAGTATACAGTGACGCACATTCTCTATCCACTGTCACTGAAGAACAGGAGTTTCTCACATGATGGATAAACAGTGAAACCACCGCTCTCCATGTAAGAACCTGAGCATTCGGATTACACGGCACAACCTCCGCTGATTGCAGTGTGCCCATCATCCGACAACCTCCCAGTCTACCAGCTATCCATGGAGAGTGGCATGACGATCCACTTAGACAGAGCATCTGTATAGATGGACGGCCTTTCAGGGGTAATTCTGGTGATGCCGATACGGACATGGACATCGCTGGGACAGCATTTGCATATTTCACCTCAACATTTCTCCTCCAGGAGGCATCCAGAATATGACGTCTGTAGCAGGTGGCTGCATAGCATGCTGGGAGACTGGCCGGCAGAGGGAATTAACAACAATCAATAGGGAGGATTTGTATTTACACACAGTGAACTAGATACAAACTTGAACTTACAAGCGTAAAGTTACGAGTGGACAAATTCATGTTGAATTGCAGGGGAGGTAAATTTTGTCTGTTGCAAATAGTATTACAGGTGAGATGATGTTTCCAGCACAAGTCTAATAACAGTGTAACAGTAACACTGGTCAGTATCTGTGTGCAACATGCAACAATATTCTCCCTGCATGCACACACTGACATTCATTTTACCACCCACTTGTATTTTACACTTGTTCAAGTCTGGATCTGGTTCAGGGTGTATATTGCCCCACAATTTCTGTGTATTGTGTATATCGACGCACCAATACTTTGTATTTTGTATAATGACACACCATTACTGTGTATTGTGTGTACATGGTCTATATTGTCTTTATTGATAATGATCATTGGCTATGGACACGCAGATGACATCCTGATGTATCTCCTGATCTTCTCTGGTCCTGTGCATTCACAGTCATCTTCTCCCGGATCTGCTCACCCAACGCTGGCTCTGTGAAGTAACCTGTGAAGCCAAAAAACAAGAGGTGCTGTAAGCCAGTTGGTTCAGGGTGACCAAGGTGTCCCATATGTGTGATCTTTTTGTTACTGGAAATTGTGATCTGGGTGTATGTGAGAGGTGTGATTCCTGGGTTTATTTTTACTAAACTGGTAATTGAAGAGGAGATGTTGCCTATAGCAACCAATAAGGTTCTAGTCCTATTTCCTATTACATACTAGAGAATGGCGGCTAGAATCTGATTGGTTGTTATGGGCCACAACTCCACTTTTCTGTTCCTGTAGATTATTAAATATAGGCCCTGGGGTCAGGCAGGCACTGGTACACACAGGGTTAATGCTGCTCTCCTTGGTCTCATCTCCATAGAAACAGCAGCGAGTGGCAGTATAACCACATTACACGCCAGTAATATGATTTCATAAAGGGCAGAATGGATCCTAGGGCTGTCTGGTGCATATCACTGACATGAGCCGTCCATAAGTATCTCCTCCATAGAGAGACCCCCCTCACTGTGCCAAACACATAACCACTGTGCCACACACCTACTTACGGCACCCACCTCTCACTGTGCTACACACATACACATATTTTTTTCATTTCCCATAACACTATCTCATACATCCACCACCCCTCACTCACACACCGGCTGTGCCTCACCCTGTCACCCACACGCTCTGTGCCTCCTCCTCTTGTTACACACTTAAGCTGGCCATACACCAGAAAGATAATCTTTCCAATCAACAGATAAATCTGTTACATGTATACTCACAAAACATGCATTTAATGAGTGCACATCTAACAGATTTCTGCTGTGAGGGTCATTTTTCTGTTGATTGAAAAGATTATCTTTCTGGTGTATGGGCAGCTTTACTGTGGCTCCTTTCACTACCATTGCTGTTTCTCCCCCTTCATCCATCACAGACCTGTTATGTCTCCTTTTACCCCATTGCTGTGCCTCCGCCTCCTGTCACACATTAGCTGTGCCTCCCCCAGTAACCCCCATGCAGTGCTTCCCCCTCCTGTCACCTTCTTGCTGTGCCTCCCGTCACCCCCATGCAGTACCTAGTCCTCTCACCCCCATGCTGTGCCTCCTTTCACACACCTGCTTTTCCTCTGCCTGTAACACTACTGCTGTATTTCCTCCTATCACACCTGCTGTGCCTCCTCCTGTAACCCCCACGCTGTGCTTCCTCCTGTAACACACCAGCTGTGCTTCCTCCTGTAACACACCAGCTGTGCTTCCTCCTGTAACCCCCATGCTGTGCCTCCTCCTCCTGTCACCTTCTTGCTTTGCTTCCTTCTCCTGTCACCCCATTGCTGTGCCTCCTCCTGTCATACACCTGCTGTGCCTCCCCGTCATCCCCATGTTGTGCCTCCTCCCTGTCACTCTTTTTCTGGCCTCCAACCTCTTGCAGACATGATGGAGGAGCAGCTGTGCCTCCTCCTTCTGTCACCCCCATGCTGTGCCTCCTCCTCCTGTCACCTTCTTGCTTTGCTTCCTTCTCCTCCTGTCACCCCATTGCTGTGCCTCCCCGTCATCCCCATGCTGTGCCTCCTCCCTGTCACTCTTTTCCTGGCCTCCAACCTCTTGCAGACATGATGGAGGAGCAGCTGTGCCTCCTCCTTCTGTCACCCCCATGCTGTGCCTCCTCCCCCTGTCACCCTTTCCCTGGCCTCCAGCCTCTTGCAGGGATGATGAAGGAACGGGAGTGTTTGAGCAGTAATTGAATTCATTACGCACAGATCAGATCCGGCTACTCGGCAGCAGCCATAGAAATGTCTATTTTTCCATGGGAGCTTTCCCTGCGGATACAGCATGTAATATCCGCCCCCCCCCCTGCCTGGGGCTCAGTCTCTCAGGAGGTTAACTCCGTCAGCGCTGGGAGCAGCATCATACATTTCTAGCAACGCATCCGCATATTATTTACCTCCATAATGTACAATACCTTGCATCAATCGTTACCAGCATAAACAACCTACATCCTTATCACCAGACTGATACGCTAATCTTCCACAGCCATAATCTGTATATGGTCACCAATTTCTTATACCCCAGCTTGGCACCTGTCACTCTGTGGCCCTCTCTCTCATTAAACATCTGCGTCATTACGCATGACACACGGATCTCACTTTGTAAAAACGCACACCTTGGTTTGGCGGATGTACCAGGTGGGCGGGGTCTTAGTGGAAGCCCAGGGGTTGGCGCAGGTGGTGGGGATAGGCAGTACAGGAGGACAGTGGAGTTAAAGAGCGGGGTATTTACTGCATACAGTGCCCCAGGGGGCTGACAAGCAGCGATCACTGCGCTCCCTAATCCATGAAAATCCACATTATTCCTGCTATTTGTCCTGACAGTTTTACGATCTGGAGCATCAGTCAGTGTGAGGATGATGGACGAGGCACGAGGAGAGATAATGTGTCTCCGTCCTTCTCAGCGATGAAAATCTTCCCCTCCGGAATATTACAAACTCAGCGCCTGTCCAGAATAATACAATCCCCTGGAGCATAATGTGGGGGTGATCTAAATATACACAGGAGGGTTAGAATGTACCCCTAGATCAGTGACACGAGACACAAGACATTAACACTCTCTGCATTTATTCAGGATTCAGGGAATCCAGACTTACCTGACGCAAACTCCCGAATATTTTCTGGTCGTTTCAGTAAAACTTCTCTAGAGAATAAAATGACAAACAGTGAAAACTACATTCTACCATATATGACATAGGAGCTGACACTCTCATCTATTCTACCGGTTATTAGTCAGTATATATATATATATATATATATATATATATATATACACATATTATATATAGCGTCTTCATTACCGCATGAATCCAGAGAGAAGCAGCTCCACTTCCGGGTGGCTCCGGAGATACGTCTGGTTACTGACCCGCGTCTGAATCTAGAGGATGCGTAAGTTATTACAACACTGACCACAGAGCGCAAAAACATGGTCTTCAAGGGGTAATAGAGGGACATATATGAGGGTACAGGGTCTTTAATAAAGTATAGGAATATAGATGAAGGTAAATGGGTATATATGAGAGTAGAGGGCTACATATGAGGGTAAAGGGGTATGCATTTGGGTAGGGGAGTATATGAGGGTGGAGGGGTATATAGGAGGGCAGGGAGGTATATAGGAGGGTAGAGGGGTATATAGGGTGGTATATAGGAGGGTACATTGTATATATGAAGGTAGGGGGTATATAAAAGCTGTGATGGTATAGGAGGGTATGGTGTATATATATTTTAGGAGGGTAGAAAGGTATATGTGAGGGAAGTTTATTTGGGGGTGCAGTCAGTCACCTTCAGTTCTCGCAGTTGAAGTCTCTGCTCGGGGTTCAGGGCCCCGGGGTCCGGCTCCGCCATGTTTCTGGTTTCACTCAGGCAGCTGTTACTATGGAAACCGCCGCTCTCCAGCTTCTGCATAGCGATCACATGGCTGCACTGTAGACACACCCCTTTCCTAGTTCCCATGGAGATCGTTACCTCAGCCACTGCCAGGAATCTCGACGTGAAAGGGACGTCAGATCATGATGCCTTGACGCCCATGTTATCCTGTGTTACGTCATGTGCTATAGTGTATCATATACATACATCCATAAATTATGCTGCTTTATATCATATACTATCTATATTATTTAAATACAGCCTTACATTATACTGTATTATACGGTATAATACAGTATAATGTAAGGCTGTATTTAAATAATATAGATAGTATATATATGATATAAAGCAGTATATATAATATTCTAATGCAGTATAATGTATCTGGCTGTATGATATAATACTACAGTACAATGTATGGCTGATTATGATATAGGGTGTATGATAA
>JABWIB010015807.1:0-13737 GCA_016617825.1 Platyplectrum ornatum
TTCACATTCTCCAGAGTGTAAAATGAAACTGAGAGCTCAAATCTGATTGGTTGCCATGGGCAACTTCCCCAAATTCGAATTTCACTGCAATCTCCCTGCTTAGTAAATATACCCCTATGTCTCTTATATTTTTTTCTCCTCCCATGCCCACACCCTTGGCATTAGTTTGTCAGAGAAGCATATAATGTCAGAAATAAAAGGTAAAGTGGTATCAAATGTTTCAACCTCTGTATTTAAGAAGGGGACCATCCAACACACCGCTATTACTTATTAATGGCGAGTTTGGAACATTGTAGAACACATTACCATTTCATTTAATTGCTTCTGATAATACCATATAACTTGTCCACTAAGGACCAATAAGATAAACGTAAATAACTGGGTAGGGTGCAAGAAGGATATAAGGGTGATGGCAGTGAATGAAAAGATGACAGCAACTTGCAAAAGATGACGCCAAAAACACAACACCATTCATGCAAATAATTGTAATGAGATTTATATATGAGGCAATAATTGTGTATAGTAAAATACAGGATAGACACAATAGAAAGAATATATACAAACAGGTTTAGTTAAATACATTTCTAGCTTCTTTCTCTAAACCACAATTGCAGTAACTCCGCACTTCTTCTTAGATGGAGTCGATGACTCTGGTAAGGAATAATATTAGAATTGGGCTCATTATCGGATGGTTATGATAATCTAATACTGTGTGTCTGGCTGCTGTGTGTAAAAGTTACATCTGTATGGAGGTAGCAAGATGATGGTTGTCCTGGAGCACTGAAATAGAAGTGTTCCTCAGCTGTCATTTAGTTATTTATGATTACTTTCGAACTCCTGGCTATTTGGCTTTTGCTTCTCTCTCATCATCAGCCAAATGTTACATCTCCTACACCAGGGGTGGGCAACTGCGGCCCTCCAGGTGTTGTCAAACTACAAATCCCAGCATGCTTTAACTGCACAGACATAGTTGATACCAAGCAAAGCATGCTGGGACTTGTAGTTTGACAACACCTGGAGGGCCGCAGTTGCCCACCCCTGTCCTACACTCTCACTAATGTCCAGGGCCTATATTTACTAAGCAGGGAGATTGAAGAGTGGGCATGTTGCCCATAGCAACCAATCAGATTCAAGCTCTCAGTTTCATTTTACATACTGGAGAATGTGAGCCCGAATCTGATTGGTTGCCATGGGCAACATCCCCACTCTTCAATCTCCCTGCTTAGTAAATATAGGCCCTAGTGCCAGCAAATGTATAGGATTTGGTAGGGGCATGATGCAATTATCATGTGCCGAGGAGTTCCGTGGTATAATAAAGAAGATATTTTGGGTAAGTTCAGTTTTGTCATCTATAATCATGCCTTTAGTTTTCCGGAATGCAGGAAACAGTGATATTGTGTTATGTACTTGATTTCCTTGTCCATGATATCCAAGACAGGACCATTGGAGAGCGTGTTATTAGAACTGGCATGCAGGGGGCAAAATAAAAGGATTGGAAGTATACAGGGGAAGGAGAATAAGGACTGGGAGCATAGAGGTAGAAATGGGAGCACTAGGGGCATACATACGGAAGGACAAATCTTCCACTGGAGGGTTATACATGGGACAATACTATGACTGAGGGTATACAAGGGGAAATAGTCACAGTGGGGTAATGAAAGAAGATAATAGGACTCGGGCATACGGGGGAAATAGGATGTTATACAATATATACNTGTTTTGAAATATTTCCAATATTAATGACATGAGTAAACATATTTCATAAAGAATGTAAATGTTACTGGAATAGAAATGTTCCTTTTGTCCTTTGTGGCACAATAACAGTTTTATGTTTCCACTCATTGTTGCCTGGCTGTATGATCTTTGAAAATATGCGTTTATTGTGTACTGTAGTCAATAGACCTTTCTGTGCTATTTATATAAGAATAGTTTTGGAGTAGAGGCACAGCCTGCAACAACGTCTCTGCAATAGTTTCTATTGATTTTCCGTATATTCCTAGTTAGGTGCTTCTACAAAAATGTCTGTAATTGCACTGACACTTCTTAGAAAGGGCAACCATATCTATTATAAGAGAACTGGAGGCATGAGATCTCTGTAATGTTCACCTCCAGGCGGTTGTGGTACATTAGGACAGGTTTGTGCACATACAGTGTGATTTTTCTGCCTTACAGCTATTGTGCAGAAATAAAATACAATGCACAAAGCATGCGTGGTATGGAGAGTATCTTGTCAGCTTGTCCGGTGAACTAGGGTTGCTCAAGCAGATTATTTCTGTATGTAGTAACATGGGGGAAAATCACAGCAAGTACATAGCTGGATCCACATACACTACAAGGGGGAATTGGAAAAAGCCCATTCTGGCGCTAGGGCCACATTAACAGAATGGTAGAAATCAGAATGGAAAACTATACAGTGGAAGGAGAAATCCTGCAAAGTGTACAGTAAGGGCTGGTTTAGGCCAGATTTCCACTGAATGCAGCAGTTACTACTCTATACATTATTTTCATTTATACTCATGTATTGCAAGCTCGATCTTGTGTAATCCATTACACCCACTATGGACACACTTCAGTACTGGCAATGTTTTCATGGGTATTCCTATGGCCAGATGGGGCGTGGGAGTAGTGGGAAAAGGGAACATATGACTGAAAGTCATACAGACTTATTAATAATCTGTCAGCTGGAAATTGCTATGTACACTGTCTGGCAGCCAGTGTCTGTATTATTATTTCTGTCATGCAGTGTGTAAATTACTGTAAATGGATTTAATCACAATTAAAATAAGTGTTAACTGTACTGAATCATTTTTATCATGCAGGCATGATTTAACTAATCAACTAATGTTTCTGATGGCTATTCCTATGCTGTGATTCTTTAAACCAGTATTACTTTGTGTTGTGTATATCACAATGGACATATGTGTGGACATAGTATTATTAAGAACCAACAGACAAGAAAGAGAAATCAATTAAGTGATCACCTGGTGGATCCTTTATTTGACAGGCAAAAGAAATTCTGGTCAGCAAGTAAAACTGAATAAGGGGCATTTATAATTCATAGTCCAAATATAACAAGTGCTCACACAATGAACTTAAATGAATATCATTTATGACTTTAGGATCTTGTCTGTCCTTCAGATGTCTTCCTCCCAGAAGGAAATGTGGTACCTCCCAATCAGTTCTTACACGAGCTTCCAAGCTATCAATCCCTGGTAAGAAGAAAACCCTCCAACTATGGGACCATGGAAGGACGGAGAAGCACCCGGCAGCTGAAGTTTTCACTATCCAGAGGGGACAGTGGAATGGAATCCATGGATGGGGAATTTGCTATTCCTCTGAGGGAACGTGTTCTCAGTATGCAGGAAAAAAGAAAATTAAGGTCACTGGCCAAGAATCTGTGATAGAAATGTCTACTTATTGTCTAGACAGAATATTGTCATTAACTAACTCTTAAGTGACCCACTCTTCTTTGCTCAGTTTTGCATGTTGAATTTTCTATTGCTTAGAGTCATGCAAAGAGGCTGTGCTTATAAATGTTCATTGGCTATTCTGTAACATGAAAAGGCATGGGGTGAAACATGTTAGTACAAAATTCAAGTACAGATGCAAAATAATAAACGGCATCTACTACAACAATATGTCCTAAAATTCTCTCATTCCTCCTTTTTTAATGTCAAACCAGTTTCTTATTGTCATGGCAGAAATTTACTGTTCAACTGTACCACCATTTTGTTTTATAAACCTCTGTTCTTTGGTGGTAGGTAATGTGGTTTCATTTGTGTGAGACAAGGAGCACATCAGGACCATTCCTGTTTTTTTTTATTCTGTTACTCCCAGTACACTTTGAGCTTTGTTCAAAAATTATTATTTAATGCCTGCAGAAATGAAAATCGCAATGATATATCTCGGACGTTTACTTATGTCACTGCAAGCATATATGTGAAATGGAGGTTGCATGTTTCCTGGGCTACCTGGGTACTTTGCAAATGTTGTAGCATATAATAACTTATGGCTGTGCTTTTTTCACATTAGGGATCTTCTGGCAAAGCAATCCAAATATCCAAATGGCTGGAGTCAGTGGAAAGACCACAGTAGAATCGGTTTTAGAAATTTCAGAGAGGATGTTTCTGATGTGTTGTCTCATCTAAAGCTCTGGAGGACCAATATCCAGAGTATAGAGGGTAAATATATATGTTTTGTGAATATTGCATGCGACTGATTTAAAAAATGATCCAACAAAATAATTAAACATGTCAAAGTTGTAGGAGAAAGTACATTGTTTGTACTTGCTGTGTTCGCTCAGAATCGCGACTGAGACTCATGTAAATGAGAAAAGGGGCGTTCCTCGCCCCTTTTCTCATTTACATATTCACTTTTTGCAGGGCTAAATATATATATATATATATATATATATGTGTGTGTGTGTATGTATGTATATATATATGTATATATGTATATATATATATATATATATATATATATATATATATATATATATATAATTTTTTGTGTGCAACAAAGACCAGAAGTGGTAAAAGACATAAAGGAAAATAATATAAACCTGGCCAAGCATGCATTGTCTCATTGAAAGGACAACTAGAGCTAATGGTTTGCATTGCTAAATCAGAGGTTGTATACATTATATTATTTGCAAAATCACTGAATATATGATATTTGTCTTCCTTCAGTGTGTAGATTGGAGATTTCTTTAGGTGCACCTAAATGTTCTGAACATAGGAGGGGGATATTGATTTAGTTATATATATATATATATATATATATATATATATATATATATATATATATATTTATTTATTTATTGAACATATTTATACATAATTTTGTTTAAAAAAAAATCAGTAATTGGCAGAATGTTACATGTTGATCAGAATTACTGTATAGCAATGAATCATGCTTAGTAGGGTTACACTCCATATTGCTAAATATGGAATGGATCCAGGCTTAAGATCAGATTCCATCCACAATGGAATTTAATATCCTAAATACAGGTGCAGATTACTGGATTATATATGTAAGGGATTGGCCAAGACCTTACTCTACGATAAAAACCTCATATACATGGTGTGTGGACCCACCATCTGTGCAGCAACATGAATTCCATATGGAAAACAGCTGTTTAATCCTGTGTTCCCTGCAGAAGCAGGGAGAGGGGGAATAGGGGATTACCAAATGTGACATATGTATTCTGGAGTAAGTCTGGATCCAGACCATCTTTGGAACTAAATTAATTGTTGGCGTGATTGTCATTAGTTTTAATGTATGTGCACTGATGCAACAAAACCGGTTTTCAAGGGTACAACCTTAATCCACAGAAAGCGATTGCTTCGTATACAGTAACTCTACAGCTGAAGCCCTCTCTCACATGTAACCATTATTCTTTGTTCTCTAGGCTGCTGGTCACCTACTGCTCATGGAAACCAGTCCAGTGGTGGGGCCAGCAGGAGTTTGAGATACCTCAAAACGTCTTGGAGATTGTGTATGGACAGACAATCTGCTGGATTGGAACCTTCTATTCCCCTGTTCTTCCAGCCATTGCAGCGTTGAAGTACTTTATTATATTTTACATCAAAAAGGTACTAAATAACATACCGCTAGCTTACGTCTTGTCTAGATAGAAATAGTTGGGAAGTCCTCTCTGGCACGTTGTTCCTTAAAAAGGATTTATTTGTGTTTCTGTTCAGACCACTCTGATGGAAAACTGCAGACCGGCTACTAGACCCTTCCGGGCCTCCAGCTCAAATTTCTTCTTTCAGGTCATACTACTGATTGGCCTCATCCTTGCTTGCATCCCTGTGGGATTTGGAATTGCGCAGTAAGTAATACTGTCAGTGTAGTCTATAGAGTATAATAAATATAAATAAAATATACAGTATTAAAAGTCAGTATTGGAAGAACAGATATATTGGTGTAGGATATGAAACAAATGTTAATATGTGATATTGTATCTTTCGTAATAACTGGCCTCACACAAGAGGCAGGTGTGGCATAACATCAACCAAAGTCAAGTTGGGTGACTGAATTTCTGTACCAACCTTTCCACCATTCCCTCCATCATACGGGCTGCATTCAATCAACACTGGCACATACTTGCTTCTGATCTCAGGATTAACCACCTACTGCAACTACCACCAATGATGAGCTTTAAATGAAGCAGCATTTGGAAAGCTATTCTGGTCAAAAATGGCATTATTAGTACACCATATATACATTGGCTGTCTTTTAAGCTAGTGGCCTTCAAATATAGGGGCTTTGTATATTGTGGAGATCATTTCCAACATCTAGTCAAGTTTAACATTCGCTACGGATTGACCTGTAACGTTAAAATTGTTTACATTATTTGATGTCCGTGTCACAAAACATCTATCTATATATATATATATCTATATATATATATATATATATCTATATATATCTCTATATATATATATATATTTATATATATATATATATATATATATATATATTATTATTATTAAAGAAAAAAATAATATACTTCTATACACAGGGAGGGAATGTTTTGTGTGTACTAGAATACTAGAAGCAGATAACAAGTGTTCAGACACTCATTATCTGTTCTTTGTGGTGGCAACGGGCAGAATGAAGCTGCTCTAAGATGGAGGGAGCTGCTAGTAAAAACCTGCTTTCCTGCTTGTTGACAGCTAACGCTAGCCTGAATTGCCGATAGCTAAACGCTGGAAGCGGAGTGGTAAATATAGTGAAGCGCTGCCCCGCATTGAGAAGGGTTTTCAATAGCCATGCATTGTTTATAAATACACATTACTTCATTTTTAGTAATTTTTACAGTGAAAATGAGCCTTATCTCTTCAATATGATCTTTATAAATAGAGGCCTGTATCTTGTTCAACCCTGGGAAGGGTTTTTCCTGAAAAGCTGGGTCTGACCCTACCTTTGCACAGTGTTGACCAGGGAAACCCCCGGGGATTGGTGAGGCATGCAGTCTGAATGAGTTCTCACTATGTCTTGCCTGCTCTCTTCCCCCTCTCTCTCTCTCCTTATCGCTTCCTTTTCTGTATTTTATCCTTTTATCTTTATTTTTTTCTTTTGTTTTTTTTTTTGACAGGTTACAGTCTGAATATTGTTTTTATACTACTGGTACTGATAGGTTTTTCCACTCTTTCCATAGAAGAAAATAATACATTATGCAGTGAAATTGATACAGTTGAAAGTAAATGATGACAATGTATAAGGGGGGTATCACATAACACTCAAATCGGTCTGTGTTAACACATTGAATTTCATCCTCTTTTATATGCCATTTCTTGTGCTCATATTGGGGATACAACTTGTGATACCATCCTAGGTGTCAGGTATTAGGAACAGCAGCAGTCCTTCTAATTTACCAACCCCTAATGAGTAAATATGTGTTACTGACATTATAGGCATGTATAAGTTCCTGAAAGTGACCCAAGAACTACCCATTATAGTTGTGTGTTCCAAAAAAACCCTATAGCAGGCGTTTCTGGTGACCATCTTTCTGGAAGTAAAATGAAACATTTTTATGTAGCAAATCATATTTTATAGAAGAGGTTTGTAATTATTTCTCCTGCATTGAATTGAGACCCTTGTTATACTTTGGAAGAAAAGTAAGTCACCACATTCATACAATTCTGTCTTCATATGAGGATGCTGTCACTCAGCATGCTTTCCTATTATAAGAAAGAATTGTTTGTATAAATACATTTCAACTTCTGTATCACATTATACAGTGTGAGTTTTGTCTTTCAGGTAAATTTGGCACCGGCATTGGCTCTTATTTCTCATTTCTGAGATTCCTTGTGCTGCTTAATATTGTTATCTTCTTTTTGATGTTCTTCTTTACGATACTGCCACTTGCTATTTCCAAGCAAGGAGTTTTTAACAGCAGCCAGATAGTTCCCTCCAGTCTTGGTAAGATATAGCAAAGTGTTTCTATGTATAATGGTACAGTAGTGTGTACTGTGCTTTACTAATGCATTGTGACCTTAAGATAGTTTTCCAATTCTTTGCAGAGTCTGAATGCACAATATACTCTCCAATTATGAAAGGACTTGTATACTTCCATACTAACATCATAGATCTCCTTTCTGGAACGGTATGTCTCATTTTTCTTAGCACTGCTAACACTGACAGTGCTGGGAACCTTTGTCCCACATGCAGTGCTATGATCCAATAGTACATTTTTATCATCATATTATCAATGACCATACTAAACATCTTGCACGCTAAAAGACCATAAAAAGAAACTCCTGGTGTTAATGCATAATTCCAACAAGACCTAGGGATGGTTTCAAAGGGGTGTATTCCGATTATAATTTCTGTAATGTGTGAGGAAGGTGAATGCTGTGTCTAGACTGTATGACATCCAGTTCTAACAGAGTGCTGCTCAGTATTCAGATCAGCTGTAGCAAGCACTCATAGCAAGCATAGTACTTGGGGTGACTGAGCAAGTTTGAATGGAGGTATGATCCACACGTTTATTTTAATCTTTGTGACTAATGTCTAATCTGCATTTTTATTTTACATCAGAATAGTGATTAATAGCAACATGAGGATCTCATGTTTAAAAGAATATATTTAGTTGGCCCTAATGTAATATATGGGATTCATACCTCTAAATATAAATAAATAATTATGTTTCTTTCTTTTAGGGTTTCCTCGAGCTCACATATCTGTTCTATGGTTATTACACCATAGACTCAATAACTATATACATCTTCAACTATAATCTACCTCTTGCCTATATACTGGTCACTTTTGTCTACCTACTCCTCAGCTTTATTTGGATTGTAAAAAGGTAAAAGCATGTTTCAGTGTTCCCACTGTAATGTATGTTTCAGTTTTCATGTGAACACACTCCGCGCTGCCATTGGGGAGATTTCTGGGACTTTGGAGAGTGAAGGGAGTCTGTTGATACTCACCTAGGCTTTCCATAAGCAGGTATCATTGATTTCCTAATGCAGGTATCACTGGCTGATGTACATGGAGATACCCTGCACATCATCCCACTGTGAATCATAACTGCAGTTCTGTGAATCTTCACCTATATGTGGTGGCGACTCTATACTTTGCATTTATTGGATCTTCCAGGGTTATCGGTATATATGAGTAGAGACT
The DNA here is from genome assembly GCA_016617825.1 of Platyplectrum ornatum. Lineage (NCBI taxonomy): Eukaryota > Metazoa > Chordata > Amphibia > Anura > Limnodynastidae > Platyplectrum > Platyplectrum ornatum. Next base: position 9,136 of record JABWIB010015807.1, read on the forward strand.
ACAAGTTTTTGTGACAATGGAACATCTAACATTGCTTGCACTGTAAGATTAAACAGTTTGAAAGATGCGATCAAACCATTTTGCGTACTTTGCAGTGATCGTACTCCTTTCCTAATAAACACATGGAAAGATCATAGGGGGAAAAACCACCATGTTCTGTGTACCCATTCAGCACGCACGCGAATGAGACAAAAAGGAAACATTTCTAAATATCAGTGACTTTGCTGAGGCAAGAAATGTTAATAAAGTACAGACTGTGCACGCTGGATGGGCCATGTGGCTCTTATCTGCCGTCACTGCCGTGTTGCGATCAGAATACTTAGGGGTGCCTTCAGCACTCTTAAATCTCAGGGAAAGTACCTTGCTCTTCTACATGTGAAATAGCAAATTCTTCTTTTTTTCTTTCCAGGGCTGTAGAAGGTTTTAAACAGAGCCTGGTACGCAATGAAGAACGTTTTCAGACTTACTGCAATAAAATATTTGCAGGTTGGGATTTCTGCATTACAGACCTGTACTGCTCACGATTAAAACACAGCAGCATACAGCACGAGTTAAAAGTAGGTTATCTTGTACTACGTTATCTACTCTCTGTGTCATTATTATAAAGTGCTCACTAATTATATGAAGAGAACCTGTATTTTTACATTTCTCAAGCCATATGGGGGGGGGGGACTAGCTGATCTTTTTACCTTGAACAATCTTTGTTATATGTATGGACTTTAACCTTCTGTATACCTCTATGCTACTTGTATATGTTTAAACCTTTTGCTGATGCTTTGTTTTATGTTTGTGCCATTAAACATACAAATGAATTCACAGCCTGCCACAAAAATACAACATAAAATGTCATTGAGCTGCCATTTGTCCGTTGTGAATAAACATTACATTACGTAGAGAATCACATTACAGGGTACAACCTGTTTTCACAAATTGTTATGCAAATAAGTGCTTAGAGGAAGAGGATAAAAGTAATTTGGGAGGAGGGGAAAGGTCAGATAGATTTCCAGTAAGGATGATTTTAAGATTAAAGGCCTAGAATCACTAAACTGCAGGAAAGGAAAAGTGTAGATGTGTCAGATTCTGTCACTTTCCTGTTACATACTAGAGAATGTTAATTAGAATCTGATTGATTGTTATGGGCATCATCTCCACATTCCCTTTATTGTAGGAATTCATGCCTTTGAGTCTTAAGATCACCCTTACTGGAGGGCAAAAGGTGCCTTATAGCAGCCTTTCACTCCCTCATGTGAGTCAGACACTAGACTGGATCCAGACTGCTGCAGCTTGGTTTTCAGGATACCCTACCCCCAACTGTCCTGATTTCAGTGGGACAGCCCTGCTTTTGGGGTATTTGTGGTGTGATGTTTTTTCTTTATAAATATTATTCTTTTTTTTTTTTTTAATATAGCATTTGCTGCAATCACGGCGCTAATAGGGCCAGGTATGACTTGAGTCTGGGAGAGGCAATGTGGGACTAATATGTTCCATTTTCAGCCCCCAAGATGTTGGGAGGTATGGGATACGATGTGTGAAAGAGACCACTCTGCTCGTGTGCACAGACATCCGGATGTCTATGTTTTTGCACCACCCTTACTTAACCTGGATGTGGTCTGGCATTCTAGATAGTATACAAGGGCTGAACCCTCACCCACTATGCATAAGCACACTGCCCCTGCAAGTATAGAACTTTGATTCCTGTGGACCCAGGTCTGTATTTACAGGGCTTGTGCACTTTAAAAAGTGATAATTTTCTGCACCTGGCACTCAGAAGACAATGGATCCCATCGACCTTCCGCCATGTTTCCTCTGTTATTCTCTAGTATAGGGTTTGTTTATAAGTTTTGATGACCTCAATGCCATCTAAAGATCTTCTTTGAATTGTTATTCCCGCAGACAGACCTAGCAGAAGAGAGAATACGCCAACGAAAACAGAAGCGAACACGAGGAGAAACCATTAGAATATATTCCTTGAGGATATTTTTGAATATGATTGTCATTGCTGTGCTTGGTTGCTGCTTTTATGCAATCTACTTGGCCACAGCCTATTCACAGGAACATACCAACGCTGTGAGTATTTCTATAGAACCAGTCTGATTATCGAACAGCTTGATTGCAGGCAGATAGGTGTAGCGTGGACGACAATACTGCATGCGTCTCTCTGTCCATACATTACCATTGTATTGCATTATCTAGGTACAACAAAATGCAATAAAATTTGTTTGAAGAGCAATGTCATAAATAATCAGGCTGGGCATCCTATGACAAAGACCAAGATGCTTATACTACACAGTCTGGATCCCAGGATCTGGATTGCAGACATGAGTTCACCCATTTGATTATATCTTGCTCTGCCACATATTTCGTGTTGTGTCTAGGTAATAATAGAAAGAGAGAGATATGTTGACCTCATCTGTACTTTTTGTTAATTTTTTTTTATGTTTTTGGTTTCTTAGATGAGTTCTCAAAAGACAGATCCGCTGAACCTGTTGGTGGAATACCTCCCTTCTATTGTAATCACTATTGCTAACATAATCACTCCAATCATCTTTGAAACAATTGTACGATATGAAGATTATGCACCAGCGTTTGAGATCCGCTTCACACTTATAAGGTATGTGTGTGGGTAACTGCTCTTGCTTTACACTGGAGATCCTAGTTGCAGTATATCTGAAATTTTCTATTCAGTGTAGTTAGTTCTGTGATACTGCATTCAATCATACCGTAATTAATAGTGTATGATGATCCCTTGAAAACCGTTGGGGGACACTGTTAACCATGTTATAGTCCTAGTTTTAGGGGAAAATATAAAACCAAATCACATTTCTGAACATACACTTCCTATAGTAAAAGCAATATAATACACCTATAGCAGATTATCTAGTTCTTGTTTCCTCTGCCCTGCAGGTGTGTGTTTGTACGGCTGGCGAGCATTGCCATTCTTCTCATTTCTTTATGGACTAAAATCGCGTCATGCTCCAATCAGAATTGTCAACCCTGTGGATACAACTATCAAGACTATCCGGTAAGCCAGATCATTCTACATTGTGTGCATTTAATTTTGAAGGAAATCTGGGTAAAACTAGCCATGGATTCATATAAAATTAGACTCCTTTTATATTTATGCTTAACTATCCTTTTGTGAGTACTTACCTTGGATAGAGCAGCTTTGTGTGATATGTTGCAATCCTGTACCACAATCTATGCCCAACTACATCTAAAGCTGGAAACAGCAATAAGCAGATAAAAGTGATATTTGTGTGGGAACTTCACCTACTTTCTTCTCTTCTACCAAATTCTTCTAAAATGCAGGATGAATGAGGGGGGAATGGTGAGTTAAGAAAGGCACCGATTATTCTGAATATACATGCGGTGTTGGTAATATGAAACCAATAAGTGAATCTACAATTAAGGTTAGAACCGTGATGACAGTCTCTTTTCTCCAGCAACTGCTACTGACTACTACTGTCTATAGTCCTCTCTCAAAATATACAATGAAAACACAGAAAATAGTAAACCGGGCCATACTTAAACAACGCTGAGTCAGAGGCTGAGAGTCACTATTGATTGTGTAACCTGTTTTTTGGGTCCGTGCCCCTTCTCAAAGTGGATTTAAAATTTTAATTGTGGATTCTATAATTGGTTTCAGTTAAAAGGGGGTCACATACTAATAATTTGCATGAAAATCCTATCTAAGGCTGGGTACACACTGAGTTTATTTTCTTTAACAATGTAAAAATTTGAAAAGACAGCACACTACAGACAATTTACCATTGGAGCTGAATGACTGTGCACCCATAACCCTCTGCTGCAATAATATGCTTTCCCACAAAAGGAGCTGCTGTGGTCGGATTTTCACTGTTGTGTGTCAGGGAAGCAAACGTCCCTCGCCAAAACACAGAGCTTCACCTATAAATGTATGCACTAGCTCCGTGTCCCATAGAACCATTGGAAAGACTTCCAGCACAGAGGCCTAGAAGTCTGTTGAATATGCAAAGGAGGGTTGCAAATATTTTCTGCATACGGGTAATGCCCACATTCCTTAAGTCCCTTTTGAAATTGTCAGCCCTAACGGTCCACTATCATGTGATCTGAATTGTCACTTAAAAACAACACAGTGTGTACCCAGACTAAGTGTGAATTAAAATGTCTATGATATACATATTTCTATGATTAATGCTTGTGTTTATATTTGTCTTGCTTTATTGCAGTGCTGGGAATCACGAGTAGGACAAGAAATGTACAAGCTTACAATCTTTGACTTTTTAATAATTGTGGCAATTACAATTTTCATTGAATTTCCAAGGAAGTAAGTTCATATTTTGCTTGAGTAAGAACGACAAATGTATGGGTGGCAACAACAGGGAAATCACTAATGTTATTATGTCTGAAACATTGGTCTCTCATGTCCTGATGCCGAATTTTCTATACTGTGTATGTATGTATGTATGTATGTATATATATATATATATATATATATATATATATATATATATAATTTTTTATATATAACAAAGACCAGAAGTGGTAAAAGACATAAAGGAAAATAATATAAACCTGGCCAAGCATGCATTGTCTCATTGAAAGGACAACTAGAGCTAATGG
>JABWIB010015820.1:0-11861 GCA_016617825.1 Platyplectrum ornatum
ATGCATTCAGTCTTCTTCTATCTTCTCTCTCTTAACCATATGAACAGGTGGTCTGGGGTGATGCTGGCAGGCTGCAGGAATTATGTGCACACATAGTATGCACTGCACGCCGACTCCACCGCGGCNCGCTCCNGTTATTACACATGACACCAGCNTGANCTCACGCTGGCGTCTTTAAAGGAACCGAGCTGCGGCTGCCGGGAGAGCATAACTCCCCGGCAGGCCAAGAAAGAGTGCAGTGGCGGCGGCGGTGTGCTAGGGCTGTATAGGTGCGGGGCCCCTAGGGTCCCCTGACCCCGCGGGGCCATAGGCGGCTGCCTATATGGCCTATGCCTAGGGCCGCCACTGGGTAATGAATATTAGTGTTTGCATGCAGGGAGAATACTTTATTGTTGCATGTTACACACAGATACTCACCAGCATTACTGTTACACTGTTATTAGACTGTAATACTGATTGTAATTAATTTAATTTGCCTCCCCTGCAATTCAACATGGTTTTGCCCACACTTGAAAAATATTTAGATTGGAACAATTTATTTTACCGTGTGTACCTAGCTTAAGCCGTTCTTATACCCAGGGAACAATAGAACATATATCCCAGGGCACATGCCAACCAGCACCTGTGATGTCACCATATCGCACTGAATACTGGGATCCACTGTCAATGAGCTTCTTCATTAAAATGCAGAGTTTCTGTCTCATACCACAACGCATTCTTTTTGATTTGTAAAGTAGATCAGGGGTGTTGTGGCAGGTGTGACGAGTTCAGTTGGGTAAAACACTATTCACATTTGTCCATAGAAAGCAAGCTGAGAAGGAGACATAGGGGTATATTTACTAAGCGGCGAGATTGCAGTGAGATTGAAAAGTGGGGATATTGCCCATAGCAACCAATCAGATTCAAGCTCTCAATTTCATTTTGCATACTGGAGAATGTGAACTTAAATCTGATTGGTTGCTATGGGTAACATCCCCACTTTTCAATCTCACTGCAATCTCGCCGCTTAGTAAATATACCCCATAGTGTCTGCTGATTCAATGTGCTGGAATAGGGCTGGATAGGGAAAACACCTTCTTAGAGAATATAGAGTTTTGTTCATAAATCATCTTCATCTATAACTCCTTGCATTCCCATTTGATTTACATATCATATTTATCACTGCATTAGAAATGTTATTAGCTACAAGTAGAGGCTAAACTTTGTACCAAAATGACCATGTACATGAATATACAATAAATAGGTATTTTCTCCCCACCAGTTAATTTTGTTTTAAATACAATATTAATCAATATTTCATAATGGCTGATTCTTTTAGTTTGGACTTTGAGAAAGCACAAATGCCGGAGTCGCAAGGGCACGGAGTCGGGCTATTGTGATATTCAAAGCCGATCTCCGCAAACCATCAGCTGGCAGAGATGCAAGGCATGTTTTCCAGGCAGATGCACATCTCTGGATGAGACTCATTGACCCAGATTCTGATTTACACAGACTGCCACTCATGATTTTCATGGACAAAACCATGGTGAATTGCAGGGGAGGTAAACTAATACTTTATTTTTGCATTTTGCACACAGATACTGACCAGCGTTACTGTTACACTGTTATTACACTTGTGCTTGGAAATCTTATCTCTCATCTCCTCTGCTTTTCAACTTGGTTTTGCCCATGAGAGTGTAAATCTGAATCTGGCCATTGTCTCTCAGACTCTGTTGCAATGCAGTTCTCATGATTTTAATAAAGGAATGACTATTATGGACCGGATTCAGGGATTATGGCCACCAGGTCCCTTTAAATCAGCTGTGCAAAAGCTGTCTGTCCTAGCCAAACAGTTTATTAGTTTCAATTGTTTGCAACAGACATATTATACAGCTTTTGTGGCTGAAATAATTCATTGACTTAATTGACTTACTGTCAGTAAGCAGTTCCAGAAATTAACTCACAGTCTCAAGAACATGGAATAATATACCATATTTGTACATAACAACGAAAGAGAGCCAGTGGAACTTCACTAGTGCACAGCTATAGAACAATTAATTGCTGCCCAGATTCTGACTGGTACTATGGACCTGATCCTGAGTTTCTGACGGCCGCAGCGTGGGGCCGCCAGGTACAGTACTCCAGATTCTGATCTGCTGAAATTGAGCGCAGGGACGCAGCTCCGAATTGAGCGCAGGGAGAGGGGCAGCCCATATGCACTTCATCCATGCGCTAAGCTGAAAAGCGCAGAGGCTCCAGATGCTCTGCTAATGTATATACAAAGCGATCGCTGCGGCAGTTACTGGCGGCTTTTATGAATAATTTATAGTAAAATAAAATATATTGATATTTTTTACAGTTAAATGAAGTATGTGTGTGTGTTTTTTATTTTATAGATAATTTTAATATGTTTTTAAAAATGTTACATTTTTTTAACTTAATTTAGCAGGTAATTGTCCATAGGACATTACCTGCTTCCACAATGCTGTCAGGACATGGTGAGTCAGGGATTCTGGCCACCGGGTCCCTTTAGAGCTGTGCAAAAGCGCAGCACTGAATAGAGAGCAGGGAGAGGGGCACCACTCATTAACATCTTTTCATATTGTACAATGACAAGTTTCTTAGCTATTTTTCTACAACCAAAATGACCGGAGAAGTCATGGTAAGCTTTCAAAAGTTCCTGAATTCTCTCCACAGGAATTACAATCAGGACAAAGAATAAGTGAGATTTAGGATCAATATAAGTCTCACTAACAAGTTATCCTGCACAAATTGGACCTAATCCAGAGTTTCTGGCAGCCGCAGCATGCGCAAAAGCGCAGCTCTGAATAGAGTGTAGGGAGAGGGGAAGGCCGTATGCCCCGCATCCCTGCGCTAATGTTTACACGCAGCGATCGTTGCAAGCGTGAAAGCCGGCAGTCACTGCTGGCTCTCATGAATGAAAAATAAAATAAATAAAAATAATAATAATTTATTAAAAAAAACAAACAAACACATTTTAATTATTAAAATAATATTTTTTATATTTTATATTTTTTGAAAAACTTTTTTTTAAAACTTAATGAGGCAGGTAATTTTCCATAGGAGATTACCTGCCTCTATGGGTCTGCGCTAAGCCTCCACCATGTCCCACTGCTAAAAGCGCATATGGAAATGAGAAAAGGGGCGTGGAATTTTCTCCTTTTCTCATTTCCATATGCCGCAATCGCAAGGGCACAGAGTCGGGCTTTGCACCCTACTCCGTGCTATTCAAAGCCGATCTGCGCATGTGACCTGGCTGGCAGAGACACAAGGCTGAATCAGCCCCTTTTCCTTTAAGCAATTAATAACAGTAGATCCAGATTGCCATTTATGCCAATCACTTATTTCATCCACGTCAGAATCATCCCCACCAGAATCACTAGAAGTCTCCAAATCAGAGGACACCTGAGCCCCAACAGACCTTAAAACAGGAAGTTCTACAGATTCCCAGTTGTCCTGAACCTCTTGTTCAGTTTTTCAAGGAATCCTGGACAATGATTTGGCATTTTGATTAATCTTTACATAACTATACTTAACTGTGAAATTTAAATTGGCAAGCCTAGAGAGCCACCTTTGCCCTAGGGCACCCAGTTTCGCAGAAATAAGTATGCTAATGTGATATCCTGCCCTCACAGTAATTTGTAAAGAATTAGAGCAGTGAATGAAGAGAGAAGATATTCTTTTTCCAAAAAGGATTTTTATTCAATAAAAGAAACTTTGAAATTCAACCAATCTATTCAGAATAAGTCAATCATCAAAGTACACCAACAATTGAACTCTACGTAAGAGCAACATCAATCTAAATATTCCTGAATAAACATTTTGCAATATTAAAGTATAAGCATGCACGGTTTCATAAAATAAAAATTTGTGTTATTGTAAGATAAACATTCACATCAACAATAAAATATCATTTGCAATAAAAATTTTAATTAAATGATCCAAGAGGTTTCTAAAAAGACTTGCTGAATTAGATAATAAAATAGTTGTATATCCAAACAAAGTAGGTGAAACTGCAGAATTTGTAATCCAAAGTACTTGTATCCATGAAGGTTGAGCTGATGGATGAAGAGCAAGTAAGAGTAGATTAAGATCTTTATTAATCAGGCAAATATATGTTCCTTAAGACTTTTTTATCTGTTGGCAATTCCAATGAATAAATCTAACAAATAAATGTGAGTACAACTGCAAAGTAGGAGCGTTTAGCTGGCCAATTGAAGTCTTTAATGGAGCAGGAGAGTATGACGAGTAGATATGAATTCAGTAAATGAGTTCGTAAACTCAACAGGTAAGTGCGACAGGTAAGTAGAAGTTCAGCCAATCAACAGGTGAGTGCAACAGGTGAGTTGAATTTCAGCAAATTAACAAATAAGCACAACAGTTACATTGAAGTGCAGCAAATAATCTTGCACTGACTATTGATTCTTTTCTAACGATCAACTGTTACAAATGTAACCTTTTATCTATAAAACACACTCCAGGGGGTATATTTACTAAGCGCTGTGATTGCAGTGAGATTGAAAAGTGGGGATGTTGCCCATAGCAACCAATCAGATTCGAGTTCGCATTCTCCAGTATGTAAAATGAAACTGAGAGCTTGAATCTGATTGGTTGCTATGGACAACATCTCCACTTACAAAGCTCACTGCTAACTCGCTGCATAGTAAATATACCCCCAGGTCTCTCCGGCAACTGAGTACAATTATAGTTAGCCTCCTACAATGTATGTCTCGTAAGCCTGCCAGAAATCTTCTAAAAAGTAGATAAGGTTATACCAGCTGATATTCCTTGAGTTGAAATGACAAGTTGTAATCCAATTAAGCAATGTATGGCTCCAAATAAAAATTTCCTTTTCTTTAATCCAGGGAGAATATCCCTGCTTCCTTATGCTCCTGCCTACAAACTGAAACTCTCACTAAAACTGCCTCATTTAAATATCACCTGCGTGCTAAAGCGGCACTTCACATTTAAACCCCTCTCACTCTGCCTTGTATATCCCTACACCACTACTATTTTACCTCCTCTTCGTTAATGTCCCAACGTTCACCAGTCATTATCTCCCCTCAGCCCCTCATCCAGCCTGGTCTCTGTTTCTCTTCCAGGTTCCCCCACCATGCCCATCACAGCTCTCTTTAGGAGGGACCACTTTTCCCTTGAGCTGGCCGCATTACAAGAGTATAAATGCTGCTGTGCGCGAGCCTCACACAGCATATGGACAGCTGGAACTCATTTGGGACTCGCACTGCAGCCAGAATATTCTTTGGCGCGCGCTAAAGTCCAATTGGCGCTTGCGCGAGCGCTACCAGTACCACTGCGCATGTGCGACAGCAGAAGAAGCTGTGTGCTACTTCCCTGCATGTCAACAAACAGTGTGCTCTTGTCTTTCTCCACTCGCATGCGCGCAGTATGGACCGTCTACCGCGCATGCGCAGTAAGTCAACACTGTTTCTGCCATTCTCTTGTTTTTCATTTGCCTTTTGCCTGTTTGCTTTTTGCTCTTTATTATTACTTATATTTCCAGTCCTTGCTTCCATTTATTCTGCACCTGCTCATTTGTACCCTGCTTTGTTACCTTGTCCTAGCCTTGTTTCATTGTTTCTATATTCATTTCTCCTGTTTGTGTTTATATTATTTATCATTTATAATCCTGTTGTCTGTTCTGTTTTGCTTATTCTGAATAAATCTACTTTCCGTTATGTTCTGAGTGCATCTATCTCAGGGTGTTCATAACAGCTAACAGGGTATAATCTATAAACACCTCAAAGGATGCAGCCATCAGGTAACGCTGAAACTTGCCCATACCAAGGCTAAAAGTTCCATTTTAAATGTGCTATAATTTTCATCATTCCTTTCAGATTTATTTAAACTGCGGCTGGCATATGCTGTAACCTTCTCTTTTCCACCTTGGACTTGAGCCAAAAACAGCACCTAACCCATGTATGCTGCCATCAGTATAAACACGGAAAGGAAAATCTAAATTGGATATGCTAAAAGAGGAGCATTAACCAACGTTTCTTTCAATTGGTCGAATTACTTCTGATGTTCTTCAGTCCATTGGATAGGAACCCTATTCTTATATTTTTTACTGACTAACCCTGCAAAGTTTTAAAAGCGGGGCCGCAAAGTCCTGCACAAATCACCTATAATAATTAGAGGAACCTAGAAAAATTCAACTTCACCTCAATTCTTTTAGACAAGTTGGAATTGGCCAGTGCAAAAATAGTTATTCAGGGTCTGGCATGACTTCATCTGAACTGAAAATATACCCTAGGTATTTAACCTCTGGTTTTGATAAATAGCATTTGGCAGGATTTACCTCTTGTAAATGAGACAAATGATCATCGAAAGTCTGCAAGAAAATCATCTAAATACAGGAAACCATTTCAAAGTTTCTGTGTCCCAGGCAATGCTCCATTAGTCTTTGGAATGTGCCTGGTGCATTGCACAGACCCAAGGGCATCCACAGAAACTTTAAGAGGCCCATAGGTGTTGTGAAGGCCATCTTCTCAATGTCTGCGGACACCACTTCGATCTGCCAATAGCCATGCGTTAAATCCAATGTTGGATTTAACTTGAAGAGTTTCTTGTGACCAATTCTTGCCTTTCCCAATTCTCCATTGTTTTCAAAACAATGGATTCTGTATGACTTTTGACGGGTTTTTTTACATCTTTTGTTCAGTGGGAATGACATCTGACATGCAATTCTTAAGAATACTAATAAACTCATCAGGGAAATTCTGGAGAATATTAATTCCAATAATAACAGGAATTACTTTGTCATCATCATACATTAGTAATTAAACAACCTTACCCTTCTAATTTGGTTTTACCTATTTCAAAAACTGCCTCCCAAAACCCATGGCAAGAGATTCCTGTTCCATTACTTGCTAAAAGCTGTAACCAAGCCGGGGGAGGTGACTTAAGAAATTTATTTTCCCAAAATTGTTTAAAAACCGATAGCTGTATTGTGGTCACCTGTGACCCAGTGTCTAACATAGCTGGCACTTTGACACCATTAATCTTAATTGTAAATACTGGACAATACCAAACATATTGAGCCCATCAGTCCTTTTACCCAAGCTTACTCCTCCATTTTTTGATTTCACAGAGGCCTGTTGTCCATCCCCGGGCTTGGGAGTTTAAATGAACAGAAGAATGGCAATTTTGGGCTATATGTCCTGCTTTCCCACAACGCCTGCAAATAGGGCGCCTGCAAGAATTAACTTTATTCCCTGGCTGCCGATTTTTAGGAAGGATACTGTTGATTCTCTTGATTCTCTTTTAACTGTAGTTTATTGGAGTAACAGACACAGTACAGAAAAAAAAAACAAGCATCAGTGAGATACAATGCACATCTGTCAACATTTTGAACAATAATATTGGTTAACAAGAAACAAGGAACAATAATCCAAGGTGTTGCAAAAGAAATAAGTAGACAAAATAATGATTATCAGGGCGGGGAGTGGAGAATGGGTGGAAGGGAGGTCACCTAAGAGAGTCAGGAATGGAAGTCAAAGGTCACTAATATGCACTGCGGGGTAAAAGGTGGGTAAGATCATGCCAGGAGGTACAACTGCATTGTAGAAGTTTTCAGTACCATGAAGATAGGAGGTCAACTTCTCCATGCCTGCCACATACTTAATGTAAGAAACCAGGGAAGGGACTGATGGAGGTTATGGAGTTTTCCAAGCCTTAGCTACAAGGCACTTGGCTGCAGCCAAAGTATATGCCGCCAATTTACGGGAGGTAGAATCAATATTGGCTATAGGAGAGCATAATAGGACGGTCCAGGTGTTCTTTGGGACTGGAAACAAAGAAGAGATGATATGAAAGATTGGATGGAGTCCCAGAAGGGGACAATCCTCGGGCAGATCCACCAGATGTGAAGGAACGAGCCAGTGTGACCACAGCCTCGCCAGCAGAGGGGAAAGGCCGTAGGGTAGATGCGTGCTAGGAGGTCCGAGGTGTAGTATCAATGATAGTAAATTTTGTATGCGTTTTCTTTAATCTTGTTGCAGATGGAGGACTCACTTTCACTACTTTGTATGACTACCTCCTTTGTCAAATTTTTCATCCCTCACATTGGACAATGTTGAACCCCAGCTCTTTAAAATCAAAGAAATTATGATGTGAATATTGCATTTTCCACAATTTCAAATGAACTTTAACATTGTCATTAGATATATCCTCAATAAATTTATTAATTAAAGTTTCCTTCTAGTCTTTTATCTCCTCCTCATCAATTTACACAATAGCCTGTAAGCACAAAACTTCTTAAATCCTCCCAGTGAAGCTGCTTTCTAGAACAGAACATAGTCTTTAGCTCAGATAGTGTATGAATTCCAAAAAATGTATTTAATCTCGGCAGGATCTGCTCCCAACGTATCTTATCTCTCTCAGGCCATGATGGCACCTCCCTTGCTGCTTCTCTGAGTGTTATAATAACTTAAACATGGACCTTTAAACGTACACAATTCTTGTCTTTATTGTTCCCTGAGAAAGAGGGCAGCCAGGGAGCCCCAAAATAATACAGCATGTTTCTGGGATTCATTGGTGACTTATCACAAGTCAAAATGTCATTTCCATTAGCCTCAGTATGTTTCTCCATATTATTTCCAAAATATTAAATAACAGCAAGCATATAAATTAAGTATCAAAAAACAAGTAAAACTACTCACTGATCACTGACTCACTGATAATTAAACTAATTACTCCATTCTGTTCCCAGTGATGCCAATTTAAATATGTGATTTAGAAAAAAAGAAAGAGATGAGGGACTTGAAAAAAGGATTTTTTAAATGTGGTACTTGCCTGGTATGTAAGAATAGTGGTATGGTCAACTCCATCAGCAATCAGCAGTGTTATCTCAAAGTCTACAGGAAAGAAATTTAAGATAGAAAAACACATTACATGTAATACGGCCAATTGTGTTTTTCTCCTTGAATGTACATGTGGGAGGCAATATGTTGGTCCCACGTCAAGGCCCTTAAGAGCTAGATGGGTGGAGCACCTCCGGAATGTAAGAAAGGGGGTAATGACTCACTCAGTATCAGCCCATTGTAAGGAAGTACACCAATGTAACCCTAAATCTATAGTCACCCTGGTTGGAATTAAGCATATCAAAGAAGATTGGAAGAAGAAAGACACAGCTAGTAAATTAGCAACAACAGAGATGAGGTACATTTATGGAATGAAAACATTACATCCGAAGGGCCTCAATTTAGAGTTCGAATTGAAATGGTTCTTATGAATGTGTATTTTTTTCCTGTGATTTGGAGTTAACCCTCTCATTTTCTTCTTTTAGAGTAAGTATGACTCTGCATTTCGGGATTCCTCATCTACGGTTATACGTTCTGATTTTGGAAGCGATATAGGTATGGACCCAGTCAGTACTGGGACAGGAGACGTCCCAGGAATACTGGGTACCGTAAGTTAAGAGGGATATCTTAGGTATTTGCTGGGCTTGTACTTACCTCGCTTCTCCCATAGGAACATAGTACACATTTCATATGTATTATTTCACATATTTATTCACTTTAGTAATTTTTACTCTCCACTGTATCATGACATTTTTTCACTTTCAGTAGTCATAGATTTATATATATATATATATATATATATATATATAGTATATATTTTTGTATATAAATTATTTATGTATACAGTCACATTGTAGTATCATACAACAGTCACCATATTTAAGTGACATAGTAACATACAGTAGTAACATAGTTGTTGAGGTTGAAAAAAGACGTTATTCCATCGAGTTCAACCTATATTGGATCTCCTGTGATCCTAATTTTATAATTGAAGTTGATCCAGTTTAAATATACTAGAGCTCCCTACTGACCATGGTAATAAATTACTTACCAGTCGTAACCCTGGATACCCTTTTACCTCTAAAAATTTGTCTAACCCCTTCTTAAATACATCTATTGATTCTGCCATCACAACCTTCTCAGGCAATAAATTCCACATCTTCACTGCCCATAGTATAAAGAAGCCTTTCCTCGGCTGGTTGTGAAACTTCCTTTTCTTCTAATCTTAGCGGGTGACAACGTGTCCTCTGTACGGTTCTATGGGTAAAGAGTTCCTGTGAAGGCTTTCTGTACTGACCCCCAATGTATTTATAGATGGTAATCATATAACCTCTTAGACACCTCTTTTCTAAAGTAAACATGCCTAAACTTGCTAGCCGTTCCTCATAACAAAGTGACTCTATACCCCTTGTTGTTGTGACCTAAATGTATAGTTTTACATTTATCTATGTTGAATCTCATCTTCCAATTGGCTGCCCAATCCCCCAGTTTATTTAAGTCCCTTTGTAGACAAAAAACATCCTGCTCTGTTTTAATTACTCTGCATATTTTAGAATCATCCACAAAAATAGTGACATTGTTCTCCAAGCCACCCCCCAAGGACATTTATAAATATATTAAAAAGGAGTGGCCCTGCGGTACACCACTTAAAACTTTTGCCCAATCTAAAAAAATTCTCAACCCAATTCTTGTACAAATGTACAAAAGTACAAATGTTATTTGCTAGACCCAGTCCCCTTAATTTGTGAACCAACCTCTTTTGTGATACTGTATCAAAAGCTTTTGCTAAATCTAAGTACACCACATTGTCATTGTCACAGCATCACCATTGTCTAAGTTCACACAAACTAGAAGCTAAATAGATTAGTCTGACAAGACCTATCACTCATAAATCCATGCTGATCCCCAGTAATTATCTTATTGGCCACCAAGTAATCCTAAATATTATCCCTTATTATGACTTCGAGTATTTTCCCCACTATTGATGTCAGGATTACAGGTCTATAATTCCCTGGTATTGATTTAATTCTCTTTTTAAACATTGGTACCACATCTGCTATTCTCTAATCCCTTGGTACTAAACCTGATGAAATTGAATCTATATAAATTAAGTATAGGGGTCTAGCTATTTTCATAGAGAACCCTTGGGTGTATGCCATCTGGACCTGGTGGTTTATTTATCTTCATTTTTTCATCCTCCTTAGGACTTCTTCCTCTGTTACCCAAGTATTGAGAAATGGTTGGGTAGCATATTTATATTTAGAAATTATTTCAACCATGGGTCCTCTCCAGTGAAGACTAAAGAAAAGAAATTGTTTAATATCTTAGCTTTTCCCTTATTATCATGAATCAGTCCATCCATCTCCTGTTTTATGGGTCCTATATTGTCCTTCTTTTGCCATTTATATACTTAAAAAACTTTTTAGGGTTTGTTTTGCTCTCTTTAGCAACTAGTTTTTCATTTTATATTTTTGCTATTTTTATCTCCTTTTTGTATGTTTTATTACATTCTTTGTAGATCTTGAAGGACTCTGCAGTCCCCTCAAATTTCATCAATTTGAATGCACGCCTCTTTCTACTCATTGCTTCCCTTACTTTTTTATTTAGCCACATTGGTTTCTGCTTAATGCTTTTTCTTTTGTTTACCATTGGAATGAACCAATGTGTTTAAGTTTCCAATAGCGTTTTAAAGATATCCAATTTTTCTTCTGCATTTTTCCTTTAAACGCTGCATCCCAGTCTATACACTTTACAGCCTCCTTTAGTTTATTGAAATCTGCCTTTTTAAAATAAAAATTTTTAGTTAATCCCGTATACTGTTGCTTCTTAAAATTAATGTCAAATGCAATCATATTATGGTCACTGTTTCCCAAGTGTTCCTTTACTTGGATATTTGATATAACCTCTATATTAGTACCAGGTCCAGAATATTCTGGTTTATGGTTGGTTCTTCTACTACTTGATACAAATAATGGTCTTTTAAAAAATTTGTTTCCCCTTATAGTTTTACAAGTCTCCGTACTCCAATCTATGCCTGGATAA